>ML782381.1:224903-255529 GCA_009831015.1 Picea engelmannii | reverse complement strand
AAAATGGTATTTTATGGGAATATGCTTGGTCTTGGAGTGGAATACAGGATTCTTGGACACACTGATGGCATTAGTGTTATCATAATGAATTGGGATCGGTGCAACGTATTTTACCTCCAAGTCTGCAAGTGTCTGAATCATCCATAATACTTGAGTGCAATAGGTAGCAGTAGCAATGTACTCTACCTCTGTAGTTGATAAAGAAATGGACCCTTTCTTTTTACTCAACCATGCTACTAGAGAATCTCCTAAGAAGAACACACCTCCACTCATTCTTTTCCTTTCATCCAATCTAGTTAGCCCAATCAACATCTGAGTAGACTGATAATTGAAAATTCTGATTCTTAGGATGCCACAGGCCATAGTTCATTGTTTCTTTCAAATATTTGAATATCCTTTTGACAACTAGCAAATGACTATGTTTAGGTGAAGACTGATATATTCCTACCATTCCAACACCATGCATTATGTTTGGGCGAGATGCTGTGATGTACAACAGGCTGCCTATCATTGACCTACATGAACTTTGATCAACATCAGGTGATTCATCATCCTTGCTTAATTTGCATCCAATAACCATAGTTGTGCCCACAGGTTTAGAATCTTCCATTTGAAACCTTTTAAACATTTCTCTTAGATATTTTTCTTGAGAAATGAACATCCCTTCAGACCTCTGAGTAATTTGCATACCAATAAAAAATGACAGTTCACCTATCATAGACATTTCAAACTCAGACTCCATGGCAGAAGCAAACCATTGTACCAATGAATCCTTATTACATCTGAAGATGATGTCATCTACATAGACCAACACGATGAGCAAATAATTATCCTCTATTTTGATATATAGATTGTTGTCAATTGTTCCTCTCTTGAACCCTTTGTCTTTGAGATACGTATCCAGTCTGTGATACCAAGCACGAGGGGCTTGTTTTAATCCATATAAAGCTTTATTCAGCTTGCATACTAATTCAGGGTTATTAGACAGTTCGAAACCCTCTGGTTGTTCCATATAGACTTCTTCATTTAAATCTCCATTTAGACAAGTTGACTTGACATCCATTTGATAGACTTTAAACCTTTTATGACAAGCATAGGCAAGAAATATTTTGATAGCTTCTAGTATTGCTACGGGCGCAAATGTTTCATCAAAATCTAGTCCTTCTATTTGAGCATAGCCTTTACAGACCACTCTTGCTTTGTTCCTGACAACTTGTCCCTGCTCATTCAACTTATTCTTAAAGATCCATTTGGAACCAATGATATTTTTACCTTCAGGTCTATGAACCATCTCCCACGTATTGTTTTCTCAATCTGATCAAGTTCATCATTCATTGCTTTAACCCAATGGTCATCTTTGCTAGCTTCATTAAAATTCTTGGGTTCCGGCATGGATATGAAAGCTATATGTGATTGTTCGGTGCTTTTGATTATCTTTCTCCTGGTTTGCACACCTTTGTTTTTTTCACCAATTATCTGACTTGCAGGATGATTCTTTTGAGTGATTATGGAGGAGGAATTTGAAGTTGTCTTCTGATTTGAGTCTGTTTGAGTATCTGTGTCTTCATCTGATTCAAAGTCTTCATTTTATGATTCTTGGACCTGTTCATCTTCAGCTTCAGCTGTGTCCTCTGTAGAAGACTCATTATTCTACACCTCACTTGTTGGGATTCCATCGTCAGCTTTTACATCAATACAATCAACCATTTTATGCAGCCTCTTATTATAGCATCTATATCCTTTACTGTTTGTAGCATACCCTAATAAAATATCTTCATCAGCCCTGTCATCATATTTTCCAAGGTTCTCATCATTATTCTTTATGTAACATTTACTCCCAAAGACTTTGAAGTGTTTGATTGAAGCAGGTCTCCCATACCACAGTTCGTAAGGTGTCTTGTCACTTTGTGGTCTGAGGTGGGCTTTGTTAAGAACATGGACTGCTGTGTGTTTTTATTCTACCCAGTAGGTTTGACCAATGTTCTTCTCATTCATCATTGACCTGCCCATTTGCTGCACTATTCTATTTTGCCTCTCAACTACTCCATTTTGTTGTGGAGTTCTTGGGATTGTGTATTCTCTCTTGATCCCATGCTTATCACATAATTCCTTGAAATCACTTGACATGAATTCTCCTCCTCTGTCTGATCGTACTACCTTTAACCTCTTGCATGTTTGATTCTCAGTTAAAGCCTTAAATTTTTTAAACTTCTCAAATGCTTCAGCTTTTTCCTTGAGAAAGGAAACCCAAGTAATTCTGGAGTAATCATCAATAATCAGCATGAAGTAATTTTCTTTCCCTGTGCCTTCCTGTCTTGATGGTCCACATAAATCCATATGAACTAGTTGGAGTGGTTTCTCTGTTGAAGTAGAGCTCTTGGACTTAAATTGTGTCCTGGTTAGCTTTCCTACTTGGCAGGGTTTACACACAGAATCTTGGGGCTTTGATATTCTCAGAAGATCTTTTACTTCCTCAAGAATTTTGAGCTTGATTAAGTGGTCAAAGTTTAGATGTCCAAGTCTCCTATGCCATAACCAACTTTCATCATGTTTTCTTAGATGACACTCTTCTCTATCTTCTTTCAGCACATATACATTATTTTMTGTCCTTATGCCTTTGGCCACCACTTGTCCTGAGTTTACAGACTTCATCTTGCAGTCCTTGGACGTGAAAATCACTTCACATCCTCTGTCACACATTTGACTTACACTGAACAGATTATGTTTCAGCCCATCTACAATCATAACATCTTGGGCTTTTCCTTTTCCATTACTTAAACTCACCATCCCTTTACCCTTTATTTTACCTGGAGCATCATTTCCAAAGGTTACGATTCCTGATTTTCTTTCACTTAGAGATAAAAACTTACCTTTGTCTCCCGTCATATGTTTGGAGCATCCACTGTCTATATACCAAGGGTTTGTTTGTCTTTGAGCTGACAACACTAATCCACACTTTTCACTTTCTTTCTTCTTCCAACCCTTGACATTTTCAGCAGGGGAATTCAAATCTGGTTCATAGTTCCTTAAGCGACAGTCAACAGATTTATGTCCATAGTTATGACATATGTAACATTTTGGTTTGTCGAATAAAGGATCATAATGATTGTTATGCTTAACCCGTGTCCTTTTCCCATCCATCAAGTGATTTGCAGTCTGTGGTGTTTTGTTACTTGGCTGTCTCATTCTTTGTTGTGGAAAATATATATACCTTGAATGTATTGATTGCTCATAATTTAATTTTAAAGAACAGTTTAGAGCTTTATGACCAAAGTTAGAACAAAAGAAACAATATCCATAGAAAAAACGTTGGTACTTGGAAAAAGTCTGTCTTCTTTGAGGAGGTCGATTTCTTTCATGACGATAATTTCTTTGATCTACAGATTCGGTTCTGGTGCTTTTTATTTCATTCCTTCTTGGTGGTTGATTTTCTTTCTTTGTTTATGCAAAGTGACTATTGTCAATGTTTGAGGATTTGACAAAATTGATAGGTTCTTTGTTTCTTGGCTGACCACTACTTGATCCCTCTTCATAACCCAAACCAGTTTTCAGCTTTGGATTCCTTTGCTGATTCAGAATGGTGGCTAATCCTTCAGAGGCTTTGATACTTGATAGATTCTGATGATACAAGGCTTGAAACCTCTCCAACTCTTTCCTAGTTTTCACTACTTCTTCTTCCAGAGCTTTACATCTTGCCTTCTTTTCTGATAACTGTTGTTTCAGAACGTCCTCGATTTTCTTTGCCTCTTCTAATTCCACTTTTAGTAGGGAAAAGTCTTCATCGGGTTGTTTACTATCTTTCTCGAACTATATCAACAATTGTTTTCTCTTTCTGTTCATAATTATGAGTCTGTCAATCTCTTCTAGTGCACTGATCAGTTCTCCTTCCATATCAACCGCAACTTCTTTTCATTAGCCTCACTTCCTGTTCTTTTATTATCATAGTCCTCTTTGGACATAAGTATGAAGTCATTTAGTTTATATTCAATAGAGGATTCATTGTCTTCATCATCTGGAGGATCATCATCATTGTTTACACAAAGACTTTTCTTCTTGAAATTCTTCTCTTTAAAGAAATGTATGTGTTTGTGCTTCTCCTCATCATCACATGTCTGATCATTTCTTTTGTGAGGAAATTTATTTGCAAAATGACCTATCTTACCACAGTTGAAACATTTGAAAGGCAATTTACCTTTGTATTTGTCTGATCCCTTCTTCAGTCTCTTCACAAATTTTTCTTCAATTTCATCAGGCTCAGAATCTTCATTCTTGTCTGCCTTAAATGATGCTTCTCTGGAGGTGGGTTTATCTTTAACTATTCTCATTTCATATGCAGTCAATGTTCCTAGAAGTTGATCAAACTCCAAGGTTTTTATATCATTAAGTTCTTCTATAGAAGAGACCTTTAGGTTGAACCTATCTGGTAGAGATCTCAAGATTTTCTGAACTAAAGAAGGTTCCTCAATTTTTTCACCAAGTGCTTTCATTGCATTTACCAGTTATTCAACTCTCAAAAAGTATTTTCCAACAGTTTCATCTTCTTTCATCTTCAGCTATTCAAACTGTACTCTATAGGTTTGTAGCTTGGCGTCCTTTACCTTCTCATTACCTTCATAACTGCTAATGAGTTTGTCCCACATTTCTTTGGCAGTTCCTAGGTGCATAAATTTTACGAATTCTGCTTCTGTAAGCCCACTCAAGATAGCATTCATAGCCTTAGCATTGAAGCTAAATTCTAGCTTGTCATCCTTATTAGCTAGTACAACTGGCTTTACATAACCAATATCTACCACATCCCAGACATCTGGACCTAAAGCCATTATGTAGGTTCTCATTCTAACTTTCCAGAAGGAAAAGTTTGCTCCATTGAACAGAGAACCCTTATTGGTTTAATTTCCTTCATGGCTTGACATGTTTAAGCTCTAGAATCTACCCTTAGATAAAAGGAACCTAGATCTGATACCAATTGTTGCACAACTGAGAGGGGGGGCGGGGGGGCGGGGTGAATCAGTTGTTACCGAGCTTAAACAATTATTCTTATTTTAAACTCTTTACAGAGCACTAAATGACAATCACAATAATGCAAGGAAATAAGAAATAGAGCATTCAACATCATTCACACATATGAAATATACATAGATAGATATTTCCTGAGGAAGCCCATAAAGGGTAAAAACCTCTTCTTCTTTATATGATAAGTAATCTTTGCATTCTGTACATTATCATACTTATGAGAACCAACTCATAATGCGGCTTCAACCTCTGTTTTGAAAGCTGCAACTTGCTGAGAGCACCAACTCTCTATTTTCTCTAGCACCTACTAGAAGGAAGCACCAACTCCCTGGTTTCTCTAGCACCCACTAGAAGGAATCACCAACTCCCTGGTTTCTCTAGCACCCACTAGAAGGAAGTAACAACTCCCTAAGTGTTCCATCACCAACTAGATGGAAGTACCAACTTCCAGTCACACAAGAACCAACCTGTATAACAGAGAACAATAGTTCTCCCTTGCACCACCCTGCCACCCTGGTTTCTTTGGATGCAACCAGATGGAAGCTACAACTACCTGTGTTCAAGCACCCACTTGAACCTCTGAGGACAATAGTCCTCCCTAGCACCTCCCTACCACCCTGAAATAGAAATCTTTACTACTGAAACTTATTATAGTGATATAATGTTCATCAATGGCTTACAAGTCTCATCACTGTTCTTCTATGCTGCTCTACTCTCTTATATTAGTGTCTCTCTGCCTACATCTTCTTGCACTTTCTGATCTTCTGCTCTTCTCTACAAGTGAACCTTATCCTTCTTTTATTGTCTCAGCTATGCATCTATGTTCTTTTCTTCTACTACGCTTTATGCTCTGCGTCTTATTTTGATTCTATGGATTACATCTCTTCTATGTATTTCATCTCCTACCCACAGCATGCCATTTCCCCGTGTGTAATTCCTCCCTCCAGCAGCCCACATCTCTTCTTTGTTCTGCATACTTATAGTATCTGTGCACCTTGTGCCTCCCCTATGTGCAATGCTTTTGCATGCTCTTCATGTCGAGTGCTTTGCCTGATCATCATTGCAACTCTTCAGCTTCTCTGGATTTTAAACCCATGTGTCCATCATCACTAGGTCTTATGCTGAGATTCCTTAGCCTGTCTAGCAGTCGAGACTCTTCGTCTTCTCTATCGCAGTCGAGCTCATCCTCTCTGTTGCATTTACAGGCTTCAAGGCTCTTCCATCTGTCAATCACCTCATGAACAGTCTTCATTCCACTGAAATATGCCTTGAGATTCTTCATCTTCTCTGGCGATCACCTTGTAGTCTCTTCCAGTCCTCTGGAAGAAACAATAAGTTGTTTCTAGCAGTTACACTGTGAACCTCAAAAAACCGCGTCAGCAGCTGAATCGCCATTGATCGATTAACTGAGAAGAGAAATAGTAGCCCTTCGATCATATTCCCAAATAAACTGCACCGTTGGATCATAAATGATGGGTCTTGTGCTTATTTCTCCATTTCGCAATTCGACATTTCAACATTCCTGTGGTGAGGCATCTCATCTCTCCAATTCGCAATCTCCGAAATGGAGATTAGCTTCGTGCTACCTCCTCTCTTGAGCCTTCGTCGATGTGACCATAGGTTTTGACCATGCGCTTATCCATACAACACTTTTGCAATTTCGCATTTCGTCACTTCGAGACTTTTGTGATGAAGAGTCTCATCTCTTGACTCCTCCAACTCCCGGTATCCAAAACTCCATTCGATGTGCCTGTTTCAGGATTTTCGGCGTTTCTCATTTCGACACTTTGGGACTCCTGTGATGAAGAGTCTCGACTCTTGACTCCTCCAACTCCCGGTATCCAAAACTCCGGTTGATGTGCATGTTTTGGGATTTTTGGCGTTTCGCATTTCGACACTTTGGGACTCCTGTGATGAAGTGTCTCGACTCATGACTCCTCCAACTCCCGGTATCCGAAACTCCAGTTGATGTGCTTGTTTTGGGATTTTCGACGTTTCACATTTCGACACTTCGGGACTCCTGTGATGAAGAGTCTCGACGCTTGACTCCTCCAACTCCTGGTATCCGAAACTCCGGTTGATGTGCTTGTTTCGGGATTTTCGACATTTCGCATTTCGACACTTCGGGACTCCTATGATGAAGAGTCTTGAATCTTGACTCCTCCAAGTCCCGGTATTCGAAACTCTGGTTGATGTACTCCTGTGATGAAGAGTCTTGACTCTTGACTCCTCCAACTCCCGGTATCCGAAACTCCAAAATGGAGTCTTTGTCTCTGATACCCGAAATGGAATTTAGCTTCTGATCTTTCCATGCGATCATCGTTGTGCTGTTGGTCGTGATCTTTGCCATCAATGACAAACACGCATACTCTGCACTCTGCGTGCACATCTGCACTATCTCTTCTGATCTTCATGAGCTTTCTCTGCTGCGTCTTCCCAAAATACTTCTGGTGCCTGCATGGCACATTATACTTGTACTCAAGCCATCATCGCTGCTGTACTTGCCATCAATGAAAATCATATGTTGCCTGTAAAACATGTCAACAGTTAGGTCCCTAGCACTAACTATTGCATAGATAGGGAGGAGTAGTAGCTAGAAGATGATAAGGGAGATGAGGATGTTGTGTAGAACCTCCGCAAGATGTAGAGGAATCTCGAGGGGCTCACTACTGGGTATGCCCATGATGAGGGTGGATGATGTGCCCTAGATATCACAATGTCATGTGGTTGGGGTACTGCGTCCCTTTGTGTGAATATTGAGATGGGTGGCCAATGTTATAGTGTGTTACCATGAGACACACACACCTCAATATGACTAGTCGAGAGTCTCCATTTACTATAGCATATAAATATTATAGATTTGTTCTTTTTATACTGTATCATTATGGGCCATGTATCCCAATTATCTACATTGCATATTTTATCGACACAATATATTGGTCTTTTATCTTATTTATACATATGGTTTATTTCTTACTTATGAGTTAAATGGTGATTATTTATCTACCATGTTAATTGTACATGCATGATTGTATAAATTCTCTTGTTAATGCAACAAATTTCAATCCAACACATAGTTAGCTAATGAATCAGTGAATCTATTGAAGCTTCTAGTAACATTATCATAACTAATAAACTCAAACTATCTCTCAAGAAGTTTCACCTTCAAACACTTTCGAAGAAGCACAATATTTCTCACAAGATAGACATTATTCAACTACAACACCATTAATTGTGAATCAAAATACATATCTAACCTACAGATGTTGAGAGCAATAGCTTCAGATAGAATTTTGATGACTACACTATACTCCACAATGTTGTTGGTTGTAGGATCGAAGAACGTACCCCCTGAACTTATTGGCTGGTCTGTAGGCGACAAAATCACCCATGCAGTGGAACTGATGTTCCAGGTGCTACAGTTGGAACCATATATGAAAACTACATAGAATAGGATAGATGTCAACATATGAAAATCAAGAACCAAGCATGATAATCATGCAAATTAAATCAACCAAATGAAAAAACCAAAAAGGCTCTAAAGTACAAAAGCTTTTAAAATACAATATGTTACAAAGCACCATGTGGCATTGCTTCTTATGCATAGTACATCTTCAAGTAGATCCCATTGTGAGGCTCAAATAAAGGATTCCCTTCATAGTCAACTAATGCATATGCCCCTTTTTGAAATACATGTAAGGACCATTCCAAAGAGGTTTAAACTTTATTACCCCTAAACATTTGTGACCTTGGTCATAAACCAAAACCAAGTCTCCTTTAGTGAAGATGTGAGGACAAACACTTTTATCATATTGGGATTTAATACACTTCTTATGAGTCTCATTAGCCAACAAAACTTGTTGGTGATGTTAATTAAGATAGGCCGAATAAATGATATTTTCTTCCTCCATAGATGTCTTAGGTAGGAGTTCTATGACTAGCTTTAACGAAGGTATTTCAGATTCAATCAATAGAACTGTCTAGATTCCATGAACAAGTAGGAATGGTGTAAAACTAGTGGCAATTTTAACTAAGGTTCAGTAGCTCCATAATGTCGAGAAAACAAACAAGTGTCAGTTGGCATTAGGCTTTCCCACCATCATTTGCATCATAGTCTTCAAAAATCAATTAAAGGCTTGAACTTGACCATTAACAAAATTACCGAATTAACGAGAATTGTGACCTCAAAGCGAGAATTCTATCCCTTTCATAAAAAACATCAAAATCAACCACCAAATAAAAAAGTGGTGTTATCTGTAGCACCAATTTTTTGATTTGGGTTAAAATTACGACATTTTTTAAGAATGGCCTTCAAAACTCATATAGTTTCTCAAAAAAACCTTAAAATCAACACCTAAATCAAAAAGTGATGTTACCTAAAGAAAAACTGTTTTTTTTAAACGTTAAAATTACAGGTCATTTGAAATCTCATTCTTACAATTGGTACCATTAAAACCAAAACCTAAAAATCAACCATCAAATTGAAAAGTACTGCTACCAGTAGCACCATTGTTAAAATTGGGGGATTAAAATTGCAACATTTTTTAAAGTGGTGTATGAAATCATCACTATTGTAAACAAAATCATAAAATCAACCCTTAAATGTTTACTTTTTAAAGGTTAGTTTATCACTCAAAGCATAAGATAATATATAATTCCATGAAAATATCACCCTATACTTTAAAATTCAACATCACTTACATTTTGTTTTTTACTGTTAATAAAAAACATTAATACAAATTACATTGAATGAAACATAAATTATTTCTTAAATGTATTGTCCATATTCTGAACATACGAGCTAAGAAATTTAGTTGTATTCTCCATAATAAAAAAATATAATTCATAAAACATAGAAATGATTCATAACTTCATGTAAGATCATATGTAAGTTAGAATGCTCATTTCTAGTTACCATACATAGATCATATGGATAAAAAATACATAAAATCTTTCATACACTTATTCAAATTGACTCATGGATTCTTAAATACAATTAGAATATACATTGTCTTCGGATGAGTGGTTGGATGAAGATGTAGATGATCCATACTCTTCTCTATTATCGATGAATGCACCATATGAGTCTACATGCATGCCCAACATTTCATATGTCAAAATCCATTTGGATCTATGACTAGGTTCAATAAAGACTCATCTTGCGATTATTTCTCGTGGAAAGAAACTCTTGATAATCTTTGTGGCCCTGGAGAGAAGAGTTCCTCTCTTTGTCAAATTGAAGTCATAAACAAGTATGTCAACATCCTCTAATTTTAAGATGTCAGTGCGATGACAAATTGTATTTTGACCCTTTATTTTTATCTTTCTACTAAAACATTTCTCAACCACCATCTCTGGCTTGTACACACCATTGAATGGGCATGTACCAATTGCATACCAATGCACTTCAATTGCTATAACATCTTCATTTTCTTTATCAATATTTATAACCTTTGCAATCCATAATGGATAGCTATGTGGATATCTAGTCGCTAAGACTACAATCATGTGACCCTCCTTAATATCATGTACTGAACCCCTGTAAAGATCTTCCATGGCTTCACATTGTGCACATGATCTTCTACAACCAATATACATTTTTCTCTCCTCTACTTGTGAAAACTCAATATAAACTTGAGATTCTTGTTGTTCAACAATGTTTCTTTCTTCGAATTAATTTGGCATATTTTGTGGCCAATGAAATGGAGTCTTCACAAATGTATCTTCATTTGTTGAGCATGAAATTATGTTACTTTGACCATTGAAAAAAGACTCCCACCAAACAGAATATGCAACATCAAAGTACTCGTATGTATCTTTAATGGACTTTTTTATTTCTTCCGAGAATTCAGAATAATCTACATCTGTATTACGCCTTCATACATTATGGAATTTAACAACTGATTGAAATAACAATAACTTTGATGCAAATATTGGACGATCTGGAATGAACTTAAAAAATGATAAACCTCATGAAGGCCCCCATTCTGCAGTAGTTGAATACTTCTTTTCCCATATAAGTGTTTTCCCATCAACAGTTTTGAAACAAAATTTATGTTGGAAGCTAATGCCATTAAACTGCTCAATACACTTTTCTTCACCATGCGATCCCTAAATAGATCTTCACATGTAAACAATTTCTTCTAATATATGAAAAACAAGCTCTGGAATGTATGATTTCTTAATACATTCAATTAATGATGGTAGGATTCCAACATTTTTCCGCTTCAATGTTACTGAAAAATGACTGAACATTTGATCAATATGATCATGAGTGTGTCCAACAAGAAGGAAACCGAATTTTACCTTTTGAAAGTGTTGCATATGCACAATAACCTCCCAATTTTATTCTCTTATTGGATCCCCAAGAGAATAAATTGGTCCCCCCCTCTTAAACTTCCAAACTTCCCACTGAAACCCTCACAATCTCTCTCATACAAATGGTTAATCCTGAATATTCCTCCCACTCTTCCCGCCTTACCATTTGTAGTTTCTCTTTAGATCACCTCAATTGTTTGATTCACACTTCAACGAGTTCCTTCTCCCTGGGACGATACATAGTGTATTGACGAACACATCATTTCTTCTGCCTACGCATTGACACCCCAATGATTTATTCACCAATACATAGGAAACCTTCCTTTGAACTTGGTTGATGTGACGACACCTGCTAAGCCTCACTGACGCATGTATTTATCACCAACAAAGGTCGTGTGATCAACACCGACACTTCGGTAATGTTCACATGATTATCTTCGCCATGCGCATTCCTTTTACCAACTAAATTCCTTCCACTTTTGTTGATGCATCGCATATCGAAAGAACCCCTCCCTTTCTCCACGATACACTACATATCAACAAGGTTTGTCTCTCCCTCGTCGAGGTACTACTTGTTGATAAGTTTCCCTCTCTTTTCGTCGATGCGCCAACAATAGGATATCAAGCCCTCATCGTTGTTGAGTGCATCGACGATGATCTTCTTCATCTCGCCAATGTTGAACTGGTCAACAAGGTCTGCCTTCATCTTGAAGCCTATCATATCCTCCTCCAACTCGAATCCTTCTTGTTGTTCCCATCAAATTGGTCTCCTAAACATTTCCAATGACAAAGCTCTCCATACCTAGATGGATAATTGATAACTTATGCCTATTGTGCTTGTTCTTCTTCATGATCATAGTCACAATCAAACTTATCTGTGTTGCCAACAACTTTAAGTGCACATAGTACCAGGTTGTTTATTTTTTGCTTCTTGATTTTATGACTAAATCTTGATTGTGAAAGTCCTATTTAGCATCAAATGGATTAACCACAACACCAATTGGTCTTGTGTTGGCTTTGAAATGTATCTTGAAGGAAAATTGGTCACCTTGGCTCCTAAATAGTATTAAGCACTCTGAACGTCAATTGGTTGTTTTGGAGGACTTATAATTTAATGCTACTGACACATCACTATAGCGTCAATGGATGAAATAAGAGCATATACAAAACAGATAATGAAAGAACTTAAAAAATCAATTTTAGTTGAAGAAGAATCGAAAGTGGAACTCGAACTTTCATTAAAAAACTCCTTAAGCACAATTTTTTCGGCATCCGTCAAAGTGAAAATTTTATCCCTTAAATAAGCTTGTCATATGCTTTTCAACATTATGATTCCAACGAAACTCACAAAATCGAAATGAGAGGCCCCAAAAGTTTCAAAAACATCACCAGAAAGTTCTTTCCCAAAACAACCTCGACACTCGTTACACAGATAAATGCTTGAACATAACGGTTTGTTGGATCGCCAGAAGTGCCTCTTCACTTTCTTCATAGCATAAAAGATGGTAGTCTAATCCGAATTCATATGATAAATTTATGAAGACTTAAAATTTTCCTCCAACGACATTAGCATGGGTCTACATTATTGGTTTCTCGCCTCCACTCAAAAAATGCCTTGGTAAAAGGTTTGTGTTTCCCAAGATTGTTTTAAAGTTAAACAATTTTAAATTTAAATAATTTGAATTTAATCTAAATAATTTAAATTTAATATAAATAAAAAAATTGTTTAAGATTGTTTAACAAATGAAATAATTTTTAATGCCAATACAATTTCTTATATATATTTTATAAAGGCATTATAAGCTAAGTAATCCAGTCTCCATCCACAAATTTGGGAGGAACTTCTCCAAAGACATCACAAGTTTTGGGAGGAACTTCTCCGAAGCTAATCAGAGGCGATGAGAAGTACTCCAATTCCATCAACTAACTTAATAGGAAGTATGCCGACGGAATCACCGAACTTGAGAAGACTGTCTCTGAATCTCATCGGTGAGGTTAATAGGAATTGCTCTGAAGTGATCGACAACGTTAAATTGCTGAAGTATGTCGATGGCATCGACGAAATTGAGGTAATGAACTCCGGTCGCGGTTTTCCAATCGAGCAATTAACAAGAACATCTTTGGTGACCATTGTTTTTAGCCTTTACATTGAAGGATCGAAGGGTGTGATTACTTTAGCTCCGATACAAAGGAAAATACGAACAGAATACAATCGATATTAACCGAAAATCATGTGAATTTTTTCTCTGGCCCCAAATGAAGCTCTCAACAGGACCTGGACAGACCCATTGGAACCAAAGTTAGGGTTACGCTTTACCGAATGATCATGACTGAGAAAATCAGATTGAACGCACAATGACTAAGCCTAACATAATCAGAGGTCTGGTCATGGCGATGATAAAATCCATGGGTGAGAAGGAACACGGTTGGACGAGATAACCTAGGGAAATCGAGATGTAAAAAGGAGATGATTTCAACAAGTTATGTCGTTGGCTGTTGTTGTGAAGCATACGTTGCTTATAGCGAAAATTGCACCGTTCTGATTCATCCTTTTAGTACAAATGAAGATGGAATAGTTTGAGAGAGATTTGGGTAGTAAACCTGTCTAGAGCACTACGCAAACCTGTCTACTGCGCTACGCAAACTCTGTGCAGAAACCTCACGCTACGCATCCCATGTTCCTTCAAATTCTCAATGTGTAAAGACTAGAGGGCTAAATTTGATGCTTAAATACTTACATGCATGCAATGTTAATTTTTCCTTTGTGTAATTCAGTCCCCTGTGACAAATTTGAGTAAACCCTAGCCCTGTTTGTTTGCTGTGTAAAGTGCCCTATTTGAGTTTCATCCCTTGGACCCCTCTGCCCTTATTAGTCTCCGGTTTTATTAGTCTCGGGTTTTATCTTGCATCGACGGCATGGCTACTCAAGGAAGGAAGAAATATCACAAAGGAGGCAGTGTTTTGAGGTGTGAGCCATAAACCTTAGAGATGGTGAATTCTGATCCAGCGTTTAGGGTTTCAGAAGGAATTCACCCTCAACTTCAATGGAGTCTAGTCAAAGATTGTTGATTTCACCTTCCAAGTATCATAAGAGACAGTGGCTACTACAACTGAGATTCCAATTCAAGGAGAAAAGTGGTTTAAAGGTATGCTCCTTGATCCAGTTTTCTACATTGATTTTCTTAAACCCAAGTATAAGAAACATAAATTTTGTGCCACCATCATCCCTAGAGAATGCATGCTTGAGCATTATGAGAAATTGTTAAGGTTGGTTCAAAGGCATTTCACTTGTGAGGGAAGATTTGATATGGTATATCAGTATCACATAAGGCTTCTGATGCATTTTACTAGTAAGAACCCTTTAAACCTACCTTTTTACCTATACAAAAGCCTAGGAAAAATGGTAGACAAAGTACAAGCTAGGGTTGACCAGATGAAGAGAAGTTTGTTTCATTTCTCCTTGGTAAAATTGTTAGTGATTGAAGAACTTAGGAAGGTGAATAGAAAATGGGACTCCTTCTTGGCCTCAACAAACATCCTTCTAGATCCCAAAGGAGATACCCCATCACCTGCAGAAAAAATGGTTTCTAAACAATCAAGTGGAAAAGAGATAAGGTATGCAGAACAAAATAAAGGGAAGGGAAAGGAAATTGATGACTCACCACCAAGCCAACCAGCTAAGAAAAAGGGTAGGATATTACAGTTTACAAATGAAGGGGAGGAAACACCTAGAGTAAGCATCCTAATAACAAGATCAACTGCCAGAAAACCACATGTACCTGCTTTGCCTATACAACCTGTTGAAAATTCAGTTCAAGAAATAGATGAAGATCATATGCAACCAGAGGGGAAAGAACAAGAAATTGATGAGCTACGAAACCAACTCAATGAAGCTCAACATGTTATAGCCCAAATTTTTCGGGATAACATGGAAATGAAAAAAAGGCTGGCTTAGAGGGTTTCTCATATACAGACCCAAAAAGATGCCACAATTTCTAAAAATGAATTGTCCTCAAATATTCTAGAAGCTGGTAAAGAGAAGGAAAGCAGGCACGGTCCGAAGACTATGGGATTGTTTAAACCTACACCCCCCTTAAGAAGGTTTTCAGCGAGAAAGACAAACTCTGATTACAAGCTTGCAGACGAAACACTAGCACAGGGCCAGCTTACACCTGTGGATAAAAATCATACTTCACCTGGAGAAGGTGAGAAAACCATCAAATGGCTAAACAAGCAATTGAGAGAGGTCAGAATATCAAAGGTCAGAATGATGGAACACTTTCAAGAATGTAAACCAAATTATCCAGCTCAGGGAAGAAAAAACAATATTAGAGGTCAGAATGATGGAACACTTTCAAGAATGTAGACCAGCCATAGATTATGCCTATGCATCCCTTTCCAATGCCCAGTCAAAACTGAAAAGAAATGCAATGTTGTTCAGGCAAGTAAGAAACTTGAAAGTGAAAAACTTGACATTAAGAAAGGAAAACATGTCTCTCAAACAAAGAATGTCATTTAATGATGAAGCCATAAGGATATTAGAGTTACTTGTAGTGGTGGTTAAGTTTTAAGTTCATGCCTGCACCATTTTTGTTTTTTGAGGAACCCTTGAAAACACACCAATTTTGAGTTTTTTGGAAAACTACATTGTACAATGTTTGTGTAGCAACCTTGCGCTACCCAAACTTTGCAAGTGTATTTAAAGATGTTGAATATTGGGAAATGATTGGTGTTTGGCCCATAAGTCATAACTAGCCTCCACAGATGTTGCATCCATCATTTGGATGAGTCATGAATAAAAAATTAGTTGCATTGTGCAAAGTGCGCTATGCAAGTGCTGAAGGTGACATTTACACAGTGCATCACACCAATTCACTACACAAAGATAGATTGGAGTCTTTTCAGAGGTCTAATCCCTCCAAGATCCTTCTCTAGTTGTCCAAGATGACTCATATCAGTCTTAAAGTTGAAGATGTGATGGAGATCTCTTTGGAAAAATATTTTGTTAGGCATAAATATGGTCAAAACAAATTTTCTATTTTTAGCAAGTGGTATAGAAATTGTTTTCTTTTTTATGTAATCAGATCCAAAACCATAGGATGGTGTTACATTTATTTTGGTCACCCTAGTGATCCATTGATAACATGTGTTCATGTTCCCATGAAAAGATAAAAAGAGTCTTTCTCCATGAGGAAAGTGATTGGCTTTCTCTTCTCAAAAACCCTATTAAGGAAGGTCGTTGCACCCTACAAAATGCATGGGGTGTGATGATGCCTGATCATCACCCCCTGCTCTAGAGCTGGACTGCAATGTCTCCGCAGGTTGCACTATACCTAGGGTGTGACGATGTCAAAATCTAAGAAAAGGTCAAGTTTCATGAATGTTCTAGAAGGGGATCTTCTAGAATATGAGGTGGCCTTCGAACAGTTTGGATCTTACTCCCTTCTATGATTTGGTGGGATCATCCTAATCTCCTCATCCATCTACCTTTCACACTATAAAAAGAGGGATCTCTCATGGAAAAGGCTAAGATTTGTATGAAGAGCTTCTACTTCTTCTTGGGAGCTTTGCTTTAGTTCTACAAGCTACATAGTGGATCTTCTTCATTCAAAGGCTTTGGAGCAGATGTGTGTGTGTTGGAGAAAAGGGCCATTGAAAGGGGACCTTGCAACATCAAGGCTTTGGTTGTATTCTCCACTTTCTATTTAATATGATAAAACAATATGTTTCTTTCCCATAAAACTAGTCTTGTTGTATTGTATGATTCCTTGATCACATACATAGGTTCTTGTTGAGTATATTATATTGCTTTCACTTTGGTTGGCTTGTGTTCCCTTGCAGGTTCAATATCTTTGGAGCATTGGAACGGAGCTAGGATGGAAATGGAAAGAGGAAATGACATTTAAACGGTATGTTGTCTATCTCTTGTTAACTAGTAAACTCAATAGTTATAACTTAGGGAAAGTTTCATATTCTTTTATGTTTTGTTCTAGTTTCCAATGGGATCTACAGAGATCTATTTATGTCTGCATTTACTAATTAATCTGATAACAAAATTGGCCACCATACTGGGGAGTACGACTTTCTTTTGGTTTTTTGCTTCCTGTTTTCTTTTAGCCTGCCTTCCTTTGATTAAATTCATTCCATGAGTCTGTGGGTGATCCATCTGGACTCCCTGGGTTTGAAAGTTCAATTAGATTTTTTTTCTTTCTTCCATTTTTTCCTCATTTATAGAGATTGTCGCATTGTACCATATTGGCAGCCTGTGACAACCCTCAGATGTCAAACCCTACTTGTCCAATCCAGTGCAGTGATGTCGCACTATGCTCTATTGGTAGCCTGCGACGATTCTTGTAGGATTTGTTGGAGTGAGCCAATTTTTCTTTTTTCACCTAGTTTTGCCTTAGTGGCCTTGGGTGAACTTCTAATGCTAGTGTTTGATTGATTTATGAGTTTAAGACTTGCATTTGAATGGTTTTCAGGGATTGAGAATTTGACTTTGTAGTTTTGCAAGTTTTTGGCTTTTGATCTTTGTCACAAGGATATAATCTTGGGATCTTGATCTGAGTGCTTGCTCGACAAAGGGTCTTTGAGTTATTTGAGGTTTTAGACTGATTTCATTTACCAGATTGTTTGTTGATTGAAAGACATTTTTGTTTGCATTTGAAAAAAGGCTTTCTTATCTTTTTCATTTTTCTCTATATTATGAGTTTTGATTTGGGAATTGTATTGAAAATGTCTTGATTTTCTTGCATTACACTTTCTTTTTCCTTGTTATATCTCTGATTTGATTTGAAAAAGAGAGGACTGAAATCACTTCTTCTTTGTAGTAATTGTTTACAAGAAAATTCTTGAATTCGAAATATTTGTTAAAGAGAAGAAATTGGAAATTTGTGTAGCTTATGATTATTTGGAGTTTTGTTCATTTGAAATTGAGGAATTGCAATTCGTAGTTTTTGTACTTCAAAAAGAATACCTTCTCCCTAATGTAATTAGAGTTCATTGAATTGAAATATTGCACATTCATATCTTCTTGCATTTTATTGGGTCAAGGTCACAACATCATCAGTTTCATTTTTCATCTCCCTTTTGAGTAAACAACAACCATTAAAATACAACGTAAATTTAAAATTTATTAGCAAATTTTATTTTCTAGGAGTTCTTTTCACCAACATTAGCTAGGATAGCGCTTTGGAATAGGTTTTAAGGCACACTCTCCAAAGCATAAAAAGACACAATAGTATCTTGTGATAGGTTGAGTTTAAATCCAATTGCTACATTTTGTCCTGGGAAGCCCTTATAACACAAGGGTCAATCATGAGGTCGCATTAGGACTGGCAGAGTTACTCACCCTGCTTTGTTGGTCTTAGTGTAGAGATTGTGTGTATTATTGGGGGTCACTTGAGAGTATACCCACAATTATGTGTGGGAGCTCCTCGAGTTGATTTTGGACTAGATACCCTGCCTTTTCACGTGGATCAGATTGTCGACTGTTTCCCCAAACATCATTGTTGTAGTTGGTAACCTTAGTAGCCTATCTCTTTAGGGTCTTTACACGAGGTGACTGTGGAGGGGAAATTCTTCACAGTACCTAGAATCGACGTTGGCCAAACTCACTCGGGCTCCTTGGAGGGTATACCCACGATTATGTGTGGGAGCTTGCACCAGGGTGTAAGTCCGTTAAGAAAGTCATCAACGTAACTTTTCCACCCGCTTTATCCTAGCCCCTTCTTGTCTTGATTTTGTGACGTTGGATTTCATCACCAACTAGTGACTTCAGAATAAGAAGGTTTGTTTTCTTGGTTTGATTTCTAGATTTTATTAGTGAGTGTTGTTTGTTTCTCTAGTCGGCCATAGATTTTTTTGTTCTTTACTTGGTTCAACCAACATTGACCTTCTCCGTTCACGTAGGATGCAAGGGATATCCCTGGAATATCTGGAAGGTTACCTCCCTTTGCTTCCTAACTCACCAAAAGGATCTCCTGAGGGAGTAATCAATAATGAGGTAGCTTCTGAGGTTGGAAGCACACACTCTTTGGAGGGATTCATAATAGTTTTAGATTCTTTAGAGGCATTCTGACATCCCCCAAATCCATTATTGAGTATTAGACAAGATGCACACTTACTCCGGATGAATTCATTGGGAGAAATTGTTGTTGTTGGCAATGTTGAAGTACCTACTGGACCTAACGTACGATCTGGAGTAGACAATCCACTTTTTCAAAGTGAATCATTTAGAACCCCGGCTCATACGGCTGGAATTTTTAATCCTAGCTCTGCCCCTACTTCAGTACGTGATCTTTATGGAAATCTAGGAGTGAGTATCAACCTATGACATCGCAAATGCCTGAGACATCTGTTACCTATATAATACCTTTAGACCATTTTACTAGCATGATCAGTAATGTCACCACAGTTTCAGACCAATTGTTGGTTGGTTCTCACTTAATTCTTCCTCTCGAGATGGCCCATTCTACTATGATCCCACGAGCTATGACCATTTCTACTGGAAATGTAGTTATCACCCAAGATCCTATTTGAACACCACTTCTTCTTAGACCAAATCCATCACTTCCCCCTGGGTATAATGCTTTGAACACTTCCATTTCTATTCCTACTCAGAATCCATCCGGAGGGTCTAAAATTTTTATTCCTCCTAGGTATAATGCTGCTAATTAGTTTGTTCCTACACCTACTTAGGTTCTCTCTGGGGGGCCTTCCATTCCTCCTCCACCTTTGGTTGGAGGATCTGGCCCTAGTGGCTCCAAGCCATTTGGAGGCACCAGTCATTCTGTCACTTCTGGTTTCTAGATTCATGTTGGAGGTCAACCTTAATTTGGGGGAAACCTCAATTTGGGGGGAAACCTCAGATTGGGGGACAACCTCAACTTGGGGGGCAACCTCAAGTTGGATTCCATAACCTAGTTTATGGAAAACATGTACCTATGTTACAATATCAACCTTGGAATCTTCCTTTCCAAGGAAATCTACAACTGTATAGGGGGAAACATCCTCAAGTTAATTCTTTTGTGCCCCCTAATCTTGTTCAACCGTATCCAGGTTCTATGAATCCTACCTGGGGTCAAAATTTTCAGTCTAATGTTCCTTTCTAAGGGAACATACCAAATCTTAATCAAAACCCTCCACAACCGAATCTGTCAGGATTTTCTAACTACCTACAGACTGCTTATGGTCCTACTGGTATACCTGCGGGGCTTCCTCCCCAAAACTACCAGTTTCCTCAAGTGAACATACAGTTTCCTTTTCTAGCCACTTTGGATTTACTGGATTTGTCTAGGATTTTGAATGATCCTATTTTGCATTCTCCTTATTGGCCCATCATACTGGCCAAACTACCGTCCAACATTCCTAAATTTGATGACCAATCAGGAGAAGACCCAAATAATCATGTTCTGACTTTCTACCTTTGGTTTTCATACAACTCATTGATGGATGAATCCATAAGCTTACGACTTTTCCAACGAACTCTTACGGATTTGGAAGAAAAATGGTACATCTAGTTACCATGGGGTTTCTTCAATGACTTCAATACCTTAGCCATGGCTTTCTTAACACATTACTAGTTGCCAATTCGATACAAGACAAGGACTAAAATTTTGAGTTCTTTTAAACAATCTTCTTCCACTCACATTTTTTATCACATTCATGAGTGGAGGAGGAGAAGACGCTTAATCAAAGTTCCCCTTCTTGATGAACTATTGGATGAGTGGTTTACCAAATCAATCATTAGGCCTATAGCCCGTGATGTTTCCATGGGTGGTGTCGTCACTGAAGAGCGGGCAATTAGTCGTGCTCAGTATCTAGACCTCGTTTGTTTCTACTCCAACACCTCCAACAACTTCTCATGCTGTTGATGGTGTGATTGAAACCTTTCATGTTGAGACTTAGTTTTCACATGCCAGTCATACCAATCCCAAGTCTACCACCTCTAATGTACAAAATACTCCTACTCCTACTCCTTCTGTTGGTAAAACTTCTGAAGTTAATTCGGTTCAATCTACACCTACAAGTAAAAATCAAAATAAAAAGAAGGGAAGGGTAAGAATAAGGAGGAAAATAATAATACTCAACAATCTGAGAATTCCAAAACGTATCCCACTGATGAGAAAGATAAATGTAAACCTCGTTACCCTTGCCTTATTTGTGGTGATGATCATTATACGAAAGATTGTCCATGACACCTTGAGGTTACTAAGTTCCTGTAAGGGATTGGGAAGCCTCCTACGCCTGTCGTCTTGTCACAACCATTTTCTTCTCAGTAGCAGGCCCAATTGGTCATCCATGACCAACCTTCTCCTTCTACCTCATCTTATGTCCTTATATGTACTGGTGACTCCTAGAAGAATGAAGTTGCAGTCGCAACTCGAGCCAAATATTATTCTCCGTCGAAAGAGAAAGTTGATGATATACCACCTTCGTTGGTTCAACTTCCTCCCCCAAATTCACCTCCAAACAGTCCTCTTCATCTTGAACGACCGGGTCTTGATACAGTTCTTCGTCCTCCTCCCAAGGGAGTTGTTTGAAAGTCTTTGTTTAATCCTCATGCACGTGCTGCCCAAAATTACAGTATTGTAGAAGACCTTGTGCAAGCACCCTCTGCAATGTCGTATCTCGAATTCCTTCAAAGTTGTCCTACTCAATGGAAGGCGATGTTAAAGGCTATTGGTGGAATTGATCCTACCCATACCAATTTGATAATCTTTGACTTGGAAGAGCATATTCCAAGACTTCCTCCTCAGTTAACGTTTCAGATCTAAGTTGTTGTAGAAAACAAGAATATCTGTAGAACCGTTATTGACAAAGGAGCCTCGACTTGCATTATGTCCGTTACTTGTTGGAAAGCTATTGGCTCTCCTGCCCTTACCAAGTCACACAATACTCTTAAGGCCTTCAATGGTACAGGTTTTAAACCTTACGGTGTTCTTCCTTCATTGTTTATTACGTTAGAAGGTAAATCGGTCAATGTCAAGGTTGAGGTCTTTGATGCACCTCTTGATTATAACCTTTTGCTTGGTCGTATTTGGATTGATTCCATGCACACAGTTGTGTCTACCATTTTCCGTGTGCTATGTTTCCCACACTAAGGAAAGGTCGTTACTATTGACCAACTGGCCTTCTTTAATTTCGATTCTCGTACTAGCAACGTACCTTTAATTTCGAAGACACCTCCTAGTTATGAGAATGTCGGCGTGGGTATTTTAAAAGATTCCACCTTGATGGGTACATTTCCTATTCCACCACATGATATTCCTCCTCCTTTTGTCGCTTCTATTAACATGATCTCAACCACTGTTTGTGAAACCCCTAAGTCATATGACCCATGGGTAGTACCTCACTCAGGTGATTATCTTCGTTACAAAGACCACATGCCTTTAAGTCCGGTTGACTCTGCTTATCAAGCTATTCAATTGAAAACTCCTTCTCTTCCTTCTCTCTGTGATACATCTTCGGATCCATTTCATGTGATATTTCCTACTGATGAGATGATCATGTCAGTCGAGTATATGGAAGAAAATCCGTGGGATGATGGGAATCATCGTTCTATTATCTTCCTAGAACGCGATACCATAGAGAGTTACCAATGGATTTCGACTCTGTCGATCGTTGTTGTTATTATTTCTTCAGTTCCTAAGTCAACACACGATGTTTTGTACGAAGGGAACTTGAGTGACATTTAACTTATCATTCCTCTTAACATATCGATTAAACCCGGAGTCGTGGAAAATGTTCATATCGGTGCCTCATGTTCTACTGATGAGGTTGGAACTTATAAAGCCCTTTTTCAAGAATTTTGTGATGTTTTTTCCTGGAGTTATGAAGAAATGCCAGGTATTGATCTTGATATTGTTGTGCATGAGATTAAGACTTATCCGGATGCTAAACCCCTTCAGTAGAGACTTTGCCCAGTACATCCATGTAAAGATGATGCGATCAAGCTTGAAGTCGAAAAACTTCTTAAAGTTGGCTTTGTTTATCCTGTGGCTTTGATTGATTGGGTATCCAATCTTGTTCCAGAAAATAAGAAACAAGGAACGATCCACGTTCGTGTAGATTATAGGGATATAAATAAAGCTTGTCCTAAGGACAATTATCCAACCCCTTTCGTTGACCAGATCATTGACGACTGTTCTGGTAGTGAAATCTTCTCATTGATGGATGGTTTCTCTGACTATAATCAAATCAATATTTTACCAGCGGATCAACACAAAACTGCCTTTATTTTCCCTTGGGGAACCTTCACTTACCGGAAACTACCCTTTGGTCTCAAAAATGTTGGTGCGACCTTTCAACGTGCTATGTATTACGCTTTTCATGACATAAAACACATTGTACAACCCTATCTCGATGATCTACTGGCGCATTCCATGAGTCATCAAGATCACCTTGCACATTTAAGGGCCATTTTCATACGTTGTCATTATTATCGCATACATTTGAATCTGCACAAATGTGTTTTTTGTGTGGAATCCGACCGACTTCTTGGTTTCATTGTGTCTATACATGGGATTCGGGTAGACCCTTTGAAGGTTGAGGCTATTCTTAATTTACCTCCTTATTCCACGCTACACCAACTCCAAAGTTTGCAAGGTAAGGAAATTGTTTTATGTCAATTCATTCCCAACCACATTGAATTTACGAAAGGATTCACTCGGCTCCTTAAGAAAGGTTACGATTTTGTATGGGACGATTCTATGAACAAAGCTTTTGAGGATTTGAAACTTTCCTTAACCCATACACCACTATTGTTCCCCCTTGACTATAGCCGAGATTATTTCCTATACTTAGCTTCTTCAGACTCTACCATTTCCATAGTTTTAGTCCAAGAGGATGATTCACACGATGAACATGTGATATACTATTTGAGTCAGAGTCTCACGACTACCGAAACCAAATATTTTCATGTGGAGAAACTGGCCTTGGCAACTGTTCAAGTTGTTCAACGTTTTCGTCACTACATCTTATTATGGAGAACCATAGTTATTTCCAATTGCAACCCCATGCAACATATCCTTACTCGACAATTGTTGGGGGGCAAGTACTCCAAATGGATAGTTATTCTCCAGGAGTTTGACTTGGAGTTTGAACACGCCAAGTCAAAGAAGTCTATGGTTTTTACCAAATTGATATGTGACCTTTCCTCTACTGAGACAGAAAATGTGGTAGAGGATTCCTTAACTAACGAATCCCTCTTTCTGATCAGTTCTAATGACATATGGTACAGAGATATCATCATCTATCTCTAGACCCAAACTTTCTAGCCTGATATTTCTAGTACAGATCGTCGTCGTATACGAAATCAAGCTCGTCAATACATCATCCTTGGTGATACCCTTTACCGCCGTGGTATTGATTTCAATTTTCGACGATGTCTCACTTACGATGAAGTTGAGAAAGATTTGAATGACTATCACTCTGGAGCATGTGGTGGTCATATGTTTGGGTATGCCACTGCCC
Organism: Picea engelmannii; assembly: GCA_009831015.1. Classification (NCBI taxonomy): domain Eukaryota; kingdom Viridiplantae; phylum Streptophyta; class Pinopsida; order Pinales; family Pinaceae; genus Picea; species Picea engelmannii. Next base: position 230,722 of record ML782381.1, on the reverse strand, counting down.
AAAAGATCTTACGAGCTGGTTATTTTTAGCCCTCATTGTTTAAGGATTGCATTACTGTCATCTAGAAATGCCACGCTTGTCAAAATTACAACAATAAGATCTGATCACACCCTTCTCCTCTTCACCCTGTGGTTTCCATTGGTCTATTCGCCAAATGGGGCATTGACTTCATGACATGTAACCTTCACTCGACCGGGGGGCATGGATACATTATTGTAGCTATGGATTATTTCACTAAATGGGTCGAGGTGATGCCTACATTTGATAATACCGGAAAAACTATAGCGTTATTCATATTCAATCATATCATTACTAGGTTTGGTGTCCCTCAAGCCATCGTTACTGATCACGGTAGTCATTTTTGAAATTTTACAATGTCCGAACTTACTGAAAAGTTGCGTCTTCACCATGAAAACTCAACCCCCTATTATCCGCAGGCCAATGGCCAGGAATATCTATCAATTAGTCCAACTCCAAAGACTAAGGAAAGTGTCCATCCTCACCTCATTATTGTTTCCATCATCCAATATTCATCAAGGAGATCATCTGCAATGTCTAAGTGTCACACTTTGAACCTATTGACGCGTCTATACTCTTGAATCCTATGTCATGTTGTTGTTCTCACCCAAGTCGTGAACTAGTTGAATGACTAGTCCAACCATCACACCCCTTAAATCATTCATCGACTAATACAATAAATTTTAGAACGATATCGATTTCTTTGTGCTTAGAATGATGGGCTACAGAAAGCAGAAGAAACTATTTTTTCTATGAGTGTAACTTCCCCCAGCCCATCTGAGTGACATTACGGTGCAGAATACTCTTAAAAACATATTTTTTTCTAATTGATTTAATTCATTTACAGTTAACTCATTTCCTATAGCTTTCAGCTACAAATTAAAATAGATTTAGCTACTGTCTATAACCACAAAATAGAAGCATCTACAACATTCTAATAATCAACATGAAATGAAGCTAAGCAACTCATTACAATCACATATAAATCACTTCCAAATACACAAAGTTCATGCACATCAATTAAACACATAATTTAACACACAAAAAAAAGATAAAACACTTATCTTTTCAAAACAATCATGCAACTAGCTGCTTGGGACAGATGTTCCACCCAACCATAGACTGATTGTTCCAAATCTCAATAGTCAGTCACCCCCGAGATGAGGCTAGCAATCCACAAAATAGGGTGGTTTCTCAGAGTCCACTCACAACTCACAAAACTCTCAACCCAACTGATATTATCCTTCATGTAACACACCCACTATCATAAATTAAAAATTTTGGGTTAATCTCCCACAAATGAGAAATCTCCAGAAATTTGCATTAGCAAAATGCCAATCCCTGGTTCAATATCGGGATTCGGGGTTTTGGACTTTCCACTGTCAAGAATTCTTGTCCTCTCTAATCCCCGATCATCGATGGGACAATTTTCTGATGCGCCCCTTGGTTGCCTCAGCCCCACTTGGCTAAGCCTTTGGTCCACACGACTGGTTCCTATATGACCATAGCAACAACTTCTCATCGGGGTTTCAGGGTTTGCGGTGTCGAGGTGCACATGTACCCGGAACTCCCGATCCACCGATCCCCAATGTGCTTTATCCCTTCAAGCTAAGCCCTGGCCAATGTGACCGCTGATTCTGGGACCGTAGTCCTATTTCTTGTCGGGGCTACGGGGTTTCCAATGTCATACAACACTTACCCGTAGGTTTCCCGATCTCTCGAATACTAATTTTCCGTCAAGCTGACAGCTGGCTCCCACTACGGTTCCTTCCCCAGCTCTGCTATTTGGAAAGCTATCCCCCACTGATCGGGGTTTCGCGGATCGCGATTTCAAAGTGCACAATTCACTTGTCATCGGAATCCCCGATATCCCGATGAACTCCAAACGCCGATGGATTAACTCCCTGTCGGGATTTTCTCCGAAGGCGTAGATCTCTACTACATGTCCTCTAAATGGATGGTCCCGATTTCCTCCGGGGTTCGGGACTTGAACTATATCGAGTTCCTCGTCCCCAGGAACTCCGATATGTCGATTCCTGACTTCTCCCGATGGTCTGACACATGTCCTCCGTTAGTTCCACCAGTGGCCCACACAACTCTCCTGTCGGGTTTTCCAGTATCGTGGTTCCAAGCTACAAGGGTTTCATCCCTTCGATATCCCCGATACTCTGAACACCGACCCTCCTAGATCTACTGACACGCGTCCTCCAAAATGAACAGTTCAGATCGTGTCGGGAAATCATGGATCGTGATTCTATATGACAAGGTTTCCTTGTGCTCGAAAACTCCGATTCCCCGATTCTCAACTTCTGGGATCTCCTGACACGTATCCCCCACGATAGATGGTCCTGATCCTATTGGTAAATCATGGATCGCGATTCCAACATGCACGAGTCTCTTATCTCCGGAAACCTCGATTCTCCGATTCACGACTCTTCGGGATCCCTTGCCACATGTTACTATTGAGATCAACGGGTGAGATTCTCCGTCGGAGTTTCGAGACTCAAAAGGTCTCATTTCTCTCGACCTGTAAAACCCCGATGCCTCCAAACTCCTGATGACCTCCCATAATGCTGACACGTGTCCTACCGAGATCAACGGCTAGGATTCCTTCTCGGGATTTCGAGAATCACAAGGTCTCGATGCTCTGCCTTAACAAAACCCCGATGACCCTGATATCCCGATGACTTCTCCAGGACTCTTCCTCTGCACACTAGGGTTTAACCCCGACGCAACTTCTCGAGATCCAAGGGCTGACGGGATTTCTTCAATCTTCTCGGTAAGATCCTGACCGTCGATTTCTTCCTCCTTGTAGACCTTCTCGAGAATGGATAAGTATGCCTTCTCCAAAGAGGGAATCTCTACAAGAGATCTATTCTAGGGCTTTCCTGGAGACGGAAAAGGGAAACAGCTTTTCGAGGACTGGCTGGGAGCCTGAGTTAGCTCAATCTAAGCATAACTAGATTTATTTATCAATGTAAGTTGTGCATGGTTTCCTCTATGATGAGCATATATCAACTCATCCATATAAAACACTACGCAGACACTCTTATGCTGAAATCGTTTACAATTTCACAGTTCTATGAGCTCATTCTTATCAATTACTGCACAGACATTCTTACACAGGAAACATTTACAATTCCACAGGTCTATGAGCATATGTGATAGCATATAAATTTCAAGATGCAATATGTAAACAAAACACTTATCAGAAGTGACTTAAGGAATGGGTGCAACTACTGAGAGGGGTGCTCGTTTCCACCCAACCGTAGGCGTAGTGACTCCTGATGGATTTACCACTAGCCACCCCCGAGCTGAGACCATGATGTTGTGAGACCTGCGTCTCTCTATCTGCCCGTGCCCAGGAGAGAAGGTTGCAATCCTCCCTCTCTGCGATCACTCACTCTGCGTAAAAATTCCCAGAGTTCCCCTCGCGCCTGCCCCTGTCAATCGTCTTTGTCATACACCTTATCCTCTCACAAGGTTGCGTGTGGCACAATCACCCTCACGTTGATCAGGCCTGACGGCTCTACGGATGGGCGGTTTACCATCCCATACCTCATCAAGCCATCCGCCTACCAGCCTGCGAGGCATTGAATTTCAGGGCCAGCGAGCCGCTTTTGGTTCTCCGGGCCAGTGGAGTCCAAATATGGTATTTAATTCTCGGTGGAAGTTAACGCCACCTTTTCAGGTGCCTTCCACCACCATCGTGGTCTCTTTTCTGCACATCCCCTCTCATCAGTTCTGCAATAAATTCAAATATTATTCACATTCATTCACCTTTTCCTGCAGGTCCATTTACATCACATGTTCATACTTATGAGTTTGCCATATTTCTTGGCCAGTTCAGTTATATTTACAAACTAGGGGAAACAAGGTGTTACAATTCCCCCCCCCCCTTAAAAGGAACATTGTCTTCGATGTTCTTATCTACTAGCATGAATTGCATGTACAGAATTAAACAAAATCGGATATGCCAGTTTCATGGCATCCTCCATTTCCCACGTAGCCTCATCTAGGCCAAAATGTTTCCATTGCACCTTGACCTGTGCAATGGTTCTGTTCCGGAGTTGGGTTTCCTTTCTGTCCAATATGCATTGGGGTTCTGGTAGAAATTCTCCCTCCGGTTCCACCTGGATCACAGACCAGTCAATTATATGATTAGCATCATGTACATATTTCTTCAATAATGAAACATGGAAAACATTATGTGCTTTTACTGTGGGAGGAAGTGCTAGCCTATAGGCTACAGGTCCCACTCTGTCTAGAACCTCAAAGGGTCCACAATACCAGGGTGCCAATTTGGCACAAGCTCCCATTTTCAGGGAGCTCCTTTTAGGCTTAATTCAGAGATATACATGGTCTCCCATATTGAACTCTCTTGGGGTTCTCTTTTGATCAGCATAACTTTTCTGTCGGTTCTGGGCGACCTTCAGATTTTGTTTTATCTGAATCACTTGTTGTTCCATCTCTTTCAACATATTGGGTCCAATAGAAATCCTATTTACAGGATTACTCCAGCTGACTGGAGTATTACACTGTCTACCATAGAGGACCTCAAATGGACTCATCTTTAAGGAAGCTTGATAGCCATTGTTGTAGGCAAATTCTACCAATGGCAGGTAGTCTTCCCATTTCCTGGGCTGATCCATTACATGCATCCTTAACATATCTTCTAATATCTGATTCACTCTTTCTGTTTGTCCATCGGTTTGAGGGTGATAGGCGGTACTAAACAACAATTTGGTCTCTAAACCCGCCATCAGTGATTTCCAGAATTTGGAAGTGAATTTTGTGTCTCTGTCAGATATTATCTCTCTCAGCATGTCGTGCAGTTGGAGCACCTCTTTCATAAATACCTGTGCGATATCTATTGCCTTGCAGGTGGATTTGACGGGGATGAAATGAGCAGACTTGCTCAGTTTATCCATCACCACCATAATAGCATTGTTCTGTTTGGTTGAAGTTGGTAATCCGGTGATAAAATCCATGGAGACGGTTTCCCATTTCCATTTCGGGATGGGTAAAGGGTGTAGTAGTCCTGCTGGGTGTCGATGTTCTGCTTTAACCTGTTGGCATTCTATGCATTGGGCCAAATATTTGGCTATGTCCTTCTTCAATCCCGGCCAATAAAATTGTTTTCGAGTGGCAGTAATCATTTTCTGGTATCCTGGGTGACCAGTGTAGGGTCTTTTATGTAGTTCATCCATGATGAACCTCTTCAAGTCGTCACAATTGGGAATGTACAGTCTATCTTTGTAGGTGAGTAGACCTCCATCGGTCGTCTGATAGCCTTCATATTTTACTCCAGCGGGTTCTTGCTATAGATACAGGGTCACATTTCGGGTGAAGGGATCTGTTTCTTGTGCCTCTTTGACTCTGTTTTTGACATCTGTCTCGCAGGTACTCACTGCTGCCAGGTGAATCTTTCTCATGCTTCTGCTAAGGGCTTCGACCACCCTATTCTCCTTCCCTTTAATGTGTTTGATTTCAAAGTCAAATTCGCTAAGGAGGGCCATCCATCTAGCCTGTCTAGCATTGAGCTTGGGCTGATCAAACAAATACCGTAATCCACAGTGATCTGTCATAAGCACAAATTTCCTTCCCAGAAGGTAATGCCTCCACATTTTTAAGGCATGCACTATGGAACCCTGTTGCGGGGTAATCTACCCTACGGACTAATAAGCTAGGGCTCTAAACTTATACGCAGATCATGACCCTTAAGATTTAACTTTTAACCTTCTACCCAAAATCTCAACCCCTTTTCTCAGGCAAACACGGGAAGAATGAACTAACCTTTT
>ML782381.1:153907-210551 GCA_009831015.1 Picea engelmannii | reverse complement strand
CTTCCACAAAGCTTCCTGCAATCAAGACAAAACTATGCATGCATGCTACTGATCTACTAGGGGGTTAGAGATAAAACATAAATCAAATAACATAGATGAGACTCATGTATTCGGGACGGGAAAAGTATCTTTTCATTAATCTCAATGTGAATCAACTTACAATGATTTCTGAGATCGACCACCGTTCCTCGATCCTGATCCTGGGCTCCTCCTCTTCTTCTGTCCTCCAACTGCTACTGCATGAATTTCTCCTAAAGCTTGAGGCAAGGCTAAAGGGTTGGGACAAAACTGACTTGGCAATTTGGCAGAGTTTCTTTGCTATGATTTTTCCTCCTTTGAATAGTACCCCTACCCCTCCTTTTATAGGCTAGAAGGAGCTAGGGTTTTAGGCGAACTCTCGGCCATGCATGGCCAGGAGTTCCAGTTAACTGACAAAAAGCCTCGTGTCCCGGCGGAAACGTTCCTGATTTTTTGCTTTGTTAGGTACCCGCGGGCTGTATTGGGTTAGCCCGTGGATACCCGCGTTCAGTAGAAGGACATCAAGCGGCCCCCCGCGCCCAGTGAGAAGTTAGGGCGCGGGTTGCTTGTTTTAAGTGGTTTTTTGAGGATTTGTTCAGCATGGCTTTGGCTAGGAAGAGGCATGAGTTGAACTGATGCCAGGTAAACCTGTGTGATGCATTTTAGGGTTATAACACATCCAATTCTAGGTCATGATTCACATAGTTGACCTCATGTTCATTCAATTTTCGAGATTCATAGCAGATCACCTTCCCTTCCTGCATAAGGACTCCTCCAAGCCCTTCTTTACAGGCATCTGTGCACACAAGGAAGTCAGCTTCTAGGTCAGTGATTTTCAACACAGGTGCATGGGTTAGTAGATGTTTCAAGGTTTGAAATCTTTCTTCGCATTGTTGTTTCCACAAAAAATTTATTCCCTTCTTCTGGAGGGCAGTGATTGGAAAACCAATCTTGGAGAAATCTTTTATAAATCTCTTATAGTATCCTGCCAATCCCATGAAGGATCTAATGTCTGAGACATCCTTTGGGGTAGGCCATTCCATGATAGACCTGATCTTGTCAGGATCTACTGCTACCCCTTCCTTGGACAGGACATGTCCCAAGTAGTGTATTTGCTTCTGAAAGAAGTCACACTTGCTGAATTTCGCATAGAGTTGATGCTCTCTTAGCACTTGCAACACAAGTCTAAGATGCTCTTCATGTTCTTCTCTATTCTTAGAGTAGATTAAGATATCATCGATAAAAACTAGTACAAATTTATCTAGAAATTTACTGAGTACATTGTTCATTAAGCACATGAAGGTAGCAGGGGCATTGGTTAACCCAAATGGTACTACCACAAATTCATAATGACCATACCGTGTCCGGAAAGCGGTCTTATGGATGTCTTCACCCTTGATTCAGACTTGATGGTATCCTGACCTCAAGTCAATCTTTGAGAAAACAGATGCACCTCCCAACTGATCGAATATATCATCGATCCTAGGCAAGGGGTATTTGTTCTTTATGGTTACTTTATTAAGTTGTATGTAGTCTATACACAGTCTAAGGGTGCCATCTTTCTTTTTCACAAACAGGACCAGTGCTCCCCATGGGGACATGCTAGGTCGAATATAACCCTTATACATCATTTCTTTCAATTGCAACTTGAGTTCTACTAACTCAGGTGTGCTCATCCGGTAGGGTGTTCTAGACACTGGCACCGCTCCTGGTGCAAGTTCTATTGAGAAGTCAATGTCTCTTCTCGGAGGTAGACCCGGTATCTCCTCTGGAAACACATCTCGGTACTCTCTCAGGATAGGGTGATCATCAGGGCTTGGGTTTGTACCTTCGGTTGTTTTCAACACCTATACTGCATATAGGGGACATCCCTTTCGACAATACTTCCTCATTTGCAATGCTGATATTTGTCTCACCGAGACCGGTTTTCGGATCCCTTGAAGGGTTATCCTTTTTCCTTCTTCGCTCACACATTCTAAGGTTTTATAGTAACAGTCTAGTTTGGCTTTATGGGTGGCCAGCCAGTCCATACCAATCAACAGATCGTATGACCCCAGGGGTAATACATTAAGGGTTGCTTGGGTGGGGAATTCACCCAACATTAATTGGCAGGCTAGTATGGCCTCTACCACCTTTCTTTTGGTGCCAGTGGCTAACTATACCAACCATGGTTTAGTTTGCTTCTGTGGCTGTAGCTTACACTTATCCACAGCTCTAGGGGATATATAACTCAAATTTGAACCAGGGTCAATAAAAAAACACACTAGGTCGTTGAAAATCATACCTTCTATTTCCACCACTGAAGCTTGGTGGTCAGCTTGGTTATTATCCAAGGCTGCATAGATCTGTGGCATGCTCCTTGCCACGTCATTGACCATGGTAGCTTCCTACATGTTATAAATTTTCCGACTGTTCTGTTGTCGGAGTGGACAGTCTCTCCGGAGATGATCTCCTCTGCAATCCCAGCATTCCAAAGGTTTTCTCTTTGGGTTATCAGTCTTTACTGGTATAGGTCCAGAAGTTTTATTTTCGTCCGCCGAAGGAAAGTTCTATTGAAGTACACTCCAGATTGGAAAGTTCATTCTGTGATTCTTATTGTAGTTTTTAAATCCCGAGGATTTGCTCCCTTTCTTCTGAAATTTTGAACCATTCTTTTGTTTCCAGTCTCCATGAGACTCTGCCCGATGTTCATATTGTTCATGACAATATGTTGCCTTTCGTATAGTGTCTTCTAAGGTCTTTGGTTTGTCAAATTCAATTCGGTTTCAGTATTCCTTGGGAAGCCCGTTGATGAAGCGTTGTGCCTTCGCCTTCTCTGCTTTGATGTAGGGTACATACCTTAGTAAGTCAAGGAATTTGTTGACATACTCTTCCATAGTAAGCTATCCCAGTTTGAGTTCATATAACTCTTTAGCCTTCTCGTCGAAATAACTTTCCGACAAATACTTCTTCCAAAAGTACTTCTCGAACCGTTTCCAAGACAGGTCCTCCTCGCAAACCCCTTTCATATTCTTAAGGTGTTCCCACCAGATGGAAGCCTTTTCGTTCAGATTGAAAGTGGCCACTCGGGCCTTCAAATTCTTTGAAAAGTCATGGACTCGAAAATATTTCTTCAGTCCGAATAGCCAAACCTCAGCTTCCTCTCCCTTCTTTATCCCGTCGTCAAAGGAGGGAGGTTTGGCCTTTTTAAATTCCTCAAATTTATGACTCTTGGAAGTCTTTTGCTTCTTCCGTTTCTTTTGAGAATAGGAACTGGTCCTGCTGCTAGAAGAACCTTCTGAATCACCAGCTTCCTTCTCAGTGGAATCATCTGGTACTGGTCCTTTACCTCTGGGGTGGACCTTTCTTGACGTGCTTCTCTCAGTATGGCCACTGACACGACCACGACTCTGCATCTCAGGTTCATGCTGCATTTGTCGTTGTAGGTCAGATAGGCTCTGCAGTAGAACTGCATTAATTTCGGTTTGCTTTTCTTGTTCTTTCATCATCCTTTCATTATCGGCTTTGCAATTTGACCATGAGACTCCTCACCGTCTCAGCTAAGTCTGGAGGGGTTCCTATTGCTCTTCTTTCATCAGACTCCTCATCTCTATTGTGGGAGCCTTCTCCCACCTCTTGGTGAGTCACCATGCTCTGCGTTTGTAGATACCCGCGGTTGATCGTCCGCTTGAGTGAAAAGACAAACGCTGATTATTAGTCAATAGTTTAAATTCATTTTTATAAATGGTGCATAAATTCATAACACTTTCACATGCATACACAGTCGGGTTTTCATATTCCAAGTTCTTAGTCCTGGTTAAGATAGTTAAGTCAGGGGGGGTTACTCCTCATAGGAGTGTTTCGAACGAGGTTTATGCGTGACTGGTGCATGAGCCCAATTAGGCCAAGTGTTGTAACCATACTCTGATACCAATTTGTAACACACCCACTATCATAAATTAAAAATTTTGGGTTAATCTCCCACAAATGAGAAATCTCCAAAAACTTGCATTAGCGAAATGCCAATCCTTGGTTCAATATCGGGATTCAGGGTTTCAGACTTTCCGCTGTCGAGAATTCCTGTCCTCTCTAATCCCCGATCACCGATGGGACAATTTTCCGATGCGCCCCTTGGTTGCCTCAGCCCCACTTGGCTAAGCCTTTGGTCCACACGACCGGTTCCTATATGACCGTAGCAACAACTTCTCATCGGGGTTTCAGGGTTTGCGGTGTTGAGGTGCACATGTACTCGAAACTCCCGATCCATCGATCCCTAATGTGCTTCAGCCCTTCAAGCTAAGCCCTGGCCAATGTGACCGCTGATTCCGGGACCGTACTCCTATTTCTTGTTGGGGCTATGGGGTTTCAATTGTCATACAACACTTACCCGTAGGTTTCCCGATCTCTCGAACACTAATTTTCCGTCAAGCTAACAGCTGGCTCCCACTACGGTTCCTTCCCCAGCTCCGCTATTTGGAAAGTTGTCCCCCACTGATCGGAGTTTCGCGGATCACGATTTCAAAGTGCACAATTCACTTGTCACCGGAATCCCCGATATCCTGATGAACTCCAAACGCCGATGGATTAACTCCCTGTCGGGATTTTCTCCGAAGGTGCAGATCTCTACTACGTGTCCTCTAAATGGACGGTCCCGATTTCCTCCGGGGTTCGAGACTTGAACTGTCTCGAGTTCCTCGTCCCCAGGAACTCCGATATGTCGATTCTCGACTTCTCCCGGTGGTCTGACACCTGTCCTCCGTTATTTCCACCGGTGGCCCACACAACTCTCATGTCGGGTTTTCCAGTATCGCAGTTCCAAGCTACAAGGGTTTCATCCCTTCGATATCCCCGATACTCTGAACACCAACCCTCCTGGATCTACTGACATGCGTCCTCCAAAATGAACGGTTCAGATCGTGTCGAGAAATCGCGGATCGCGATTCTGTATGACAAGGTTTCCTTGTGCTCGAAAAATCCGATTCACTGATTCCCGACTTTCGGTATCTCCTGACACGTATCCCCCACGATAGACGGTCCTGATCCTATCGAGAAATCCCGGATCGCGATTCCAACATGCACGAGTCTCTTGTCTCCGGAAAACCTGATTCTCCAATTCACGACTCTTCGGGATCCCTTGCCACGTGTTCCTGTTGAGATCAACGGCTGAGATTCTTCGTCGGAGTTTTGAGACTCAAAAGGTCTCAGTTCTCTCGACCTGTAAAACCTCGATGCCTCCAAACTCCCGATGACCTCCCAGAATGCTGACATGTGTCCCGTTGAGATCAACGGCTAGGATTCCTTCTCGGGATTTCGAGAATCACAAGGTCTCGATGCTCTGCCTTAACAAAACCCCGATGACCCTGATATCCCGATGACTTCTCCGGGACTCTTCCTCTGCACACTAGGGTTTAACCCCGACGCAACTTCTCGAGATCTAACGGCTGATGGGATTTCTTCAATCTTCTCGGTAAGATCCTGACCGTCGATTTCTTCCTCCTTGTAGACCTTCTCGAGAATGGCTAAGTATCCCTTCTCCAAAGAGAGAATCTCTACAAGAGATTTATTCCAGGGCTTTCCTAGAGACGGATAAGGGAAACAGCTTCCCGAGGACTGGTTGGGGGCTTGACTTAGCTCAATCTAAGCATAACTAGATTTATTTATCAACGTAAGTTGTGCATGGTTTCCTCTGTGATGAGCATATATCAACTCATCCATATCAAACACTACGCGGACACTCTTATGCTGAAATCGTTTACAATTTCACAGTTCTATGAGCTCATTCTTATCAATTACTGCACAGACATTCTTACACAGGAAACATTTACAATTCCACAAGTCTATGAGCATATGTGATAGTATATAAATTTCAAGATGCAATATGTAAACAAAACACTTATCAAAAGTGACTTCAGGAATGGGTGCAACTACTGAGAGGGGTGCTCGTTTCCACCCAACCGTAGGCATAGCGATTCCCGATGGATTTACCACTAGCCACCCCCGAGCTGAGACCACGATGTTCTGAGACCTACGTCTCTCTGTCTGCCCGTGCCCAGGAGCGAAGGTTGCAATCCTCCCTCTCTGTGATAACTCACTCTACGTAAAAATTGCCAGAGTTCCCCTCGCGTCTACCCCTGTCAATCATCTTTGTCATATGCCTTATCCTCTCGCGAGGTTGCGTGTGGCATGATTACCCTCGCGCCGATCAGGCCTGGCGGCTCTACGGATGGGCGGTTTACCATCCCATCCCTCATCAAGCCATCCGCCTACCAGCCTGCGAGGCATTGAATTTCAGGGCCAGCGAGCCGCTTTTGGTTCTCCGAGCCAGTGGAGTCCAAATACGGTATTTAATTCTCGGTGGAAGTTAACGCCACCTTTTCAGGTGCCTTCCACCGCCATCATGGTCTCTTTTCTGCACATCCCCTCTCAGCAGTTCTGCAATAAATTCAAATATTATTCACATTCATTGACCTCTTCCTGCAGGTCCATTTACATCACATGTTCATACTTATGAGTTTGCCATAGTTCTTGGCCAGTTCAGTTATATTTACAAACTGGGGGAAACAGGGTGTTACATTCATCTATCCCGAATTTCCATCAACTCTCTTCATCTTTCCCTATCCAACCCAAGGAATGTACCCCTTCATCGATCTCAGTCCTTCAGGAGTCCCATTCGTTTATCAGGGTCTCTCTGGCACATGCAGCTAGGAATCTCTCAGCTGGGAAGTCAAGGGAAACTGCTACTAGGAAAACTATTAGCAAACCAACAACAAACACTTGTTTTTTAAGTGCAACTCACACAAGAGTTCAATATACAGGCTTGACAACTTGAATATTCAGTTGTCTAGCTCCCATTCGTTCTAATTATGCTTCAGCTTTCTCTAGAATTCTCCCTCCATGGTTGCATGAGCTTCAAGCTCTGTATCTTTTTCTATGCTTGTTTTTCATGCAAAAACTTGACTAACTAAAAAATTGTTGTCCTCACCCATACATATTTCCTCTCCTTGGCTTCCCTTTCTTGACTCACACTCTTCCCCAAGCTGATTGTACTCAACCCCCATGTGCCCAATAACTTTGGGATATGACCACTCACACCCACCCTCTTACATGTATTCGATGATTGGCTTTGAGAACACTCAATCATAAATGGGAAGGTTCATATACAATATCAATTTTAGGAAAAAATGGTTAAATTAATATACAAGGGTATTTCCCTATTGGACCCCTCTTGGCCATTATTCTAGACACTGCCCCCTATTTTAGATTAATTCAGCCCCCATCTTTTGTCCATGTCCCCTTTAGCAGCCGACATCACATTTTAATAATAAAATAAGGGAATACAATTCACATATTACCTCACTTGGTCATAGCCACATATTATATCTACATAAACATTAATTAAACTAGGGATTATAGTGGGGATGTTACAGTCCCCCTCCCCTACAATTCTGTGTCATCTTCAGTGCACTCTATGTCGATATACATATATGCAAATTTACATCACAATACTTAGAAATAAAATTCTTCAATTTAACAACTCTAGTAGCGGCTCCAACCAAAATCTCATGTTCCTTTCAACTCATTGACCCAAGGAATTCTCTATTCATTTATCATGGATAACCCAAGGAATGTACTATTCATTTATCAGGGATAAACCAAGGGATGTACCATCTATTTATCAAGGCTAACCCAAGGAATGGGACATTCGTTTATCAAGGTCCCCAACGTAGTTGGCTAGGACTCATAGATGTGGTTCCATAATTTTAGCTGCTCAAAACATAGTCTTGCATTGTGTTTTCTTCAAACTTTAAAAAAATTGTGAGAATTCTTCCCACATGTTTTCTTCATGGTCCCATGTAGCATATTCAGGAGCTTAGAAAGTCCATTGAACCTTTACCATCCCTATGGATTTGTTCCTGATCTCTTTGACTTTTTAGTCCATGATGTGTATTGGTTCCACCCGAAAATCCCCTTCGTGCTCCACCTAAATCACATTCCAATCAATTATGTGGTTAGGATCATGCACATATTTCTTTAAAAATGACACATAAAATACATTATGCACTTTTATGGATGCAAGAAAAGCTAACATGTATGCAACTGGCCCTATCTTTTCTAATATTTCAAAAGGCCCACAATATCTTGCTGCCAACTTTGGGCAACTTTCTAATCTTATCGAACTTGTCTTTGCTTTTACTTTTAAGAACACTTGTTCTCCCACTTTAAAATCTCTGAAAACTATGTTCCTGTCTGCATAATGTTTCTGCCTATCTTGGGAAGCTTTTAAATTCTCTTTATCTTTTCCATCTGATCTTCCATTTCCTTTAACAATTTCGACCCAACAACTTCTATGTCTGTTGGATTATCCCAACTTGGATGTCTGTTGGAGTGTTACATTTTCTTCCATACAATGCTTCAAACAAACTCATTTTCAATGAGGCCTGATAGCCATTATTGTAGGAAAATTCAACTAAATGGATATAATCTTCCCACTTTGATGGTTGATCCATCACATACATTCTAAGCATGTCCTCAATAATTTGGTTATTCCTTTATGTTTTCCCATCTGCTTCTGGATGATATGTTGTGCTAATATTTAAATTTGTCCCAAATCCCTTGAACAAACCCTTCCAAAAATTAGAAGTAAACTTTGGATCTCTATCTGAAACTATTGTCTTAGAAACTCCATGTAGCCTAAAAACTTATTTCATATAAATTTCTGTGATATTCGTTGCCTTGTGTTTAGTCTTTACTAGGATCAAATGTGTCGTTTTAGTTAATTTATCCACCACCAACATGATGGAATCATGTTGCTTCATTGTTCTGGGCATTTTAGTAATAAAATCAACTGTAAATACTTCCCACTTCCATCTAAAATGGGCAATGGATGTAGAAAACCTGATGGGTGTCTATTTTATGTCTTTACATTTTGGCATTCTAGACATCTAGCTATGTAATTAGCCACTTCTTTCTTCATTCCTGGCCAAAAATATTGGCTTCTTACCACTGCAATTATTTTCTGATATCCTGGGTGTCTTGCATATGGCACATTGTGCATCTCCTTCAACACTGCATTTTTTAGCTCCCCGGAATTCAACATATACACCTTACCTTTATGCATGAGAATTTCATCTTCTTTCAGCTTATAATAATTAAATTTCTGCTGAAAATTTCCTTGTTGTAATGTCTCTTTTATTTTCACATAGTGTTGATATTAATTTGTTGCTACAATAATTTTGTCTTTCATATTTGTCTTGTAAATGATAATGGCCACAATATTCACCTCATGATCTCTCTTGTTGAGTGCATCAACCACTTGATTTTCCTTTCTATTTATATGACTAATTTCAAAGTCACATTCACTCAGAAATTCCAGCCATCTAGTTTTCCTAGCATTTAGTATTAGCTATCCAAACAAATGCTTCAAACCACAATGGTCTTTCCTTAGCTCGAATTTCTTACCCATAAGGTAATTCCTCCACATTTTCAATGCATGTACAATCATTGCTAACTCCAGGTCATGTGTAGCATAATTCATCTCATGTTCTTTTAATTTTCTGGACTCATAGCATACCACATGGTCCCTTTGATTGAAAGCTCCACATAGTCCTTCCTTGCATGCATCAGTGCACAAAAAAAAATCTTCGTTTGGTTATGAAATATTTGATATTGGTGCACTTTTCAATATTCCCTTCAACTATTGAAAAGTCTCTTCACACTTGGAAGTCCATTTGAACTTCGCTCCCTTCTTTTGCAAAGAAGTGATTGGACTTGCAATCTTTGAGAACCTTTTTATGAATCTTCGGTAATAACCGGCAAGACCCATGAATGATATGACCTCTGTCACATTCTTTGGCTCTGACCATCCTCTAATGGCCTCTATCTTATTAGGATCAAGTTCTGTCCCCATTGTTGATATTATATTCCCCAAGTAGTGAATCTTCTTTTGATAAAAGATGCACTTACTTATCTTATCATATAATCTATGCTCTCTTAAAACTTGCAATATCATTCTTAAATGTTGTTCATGTTCCTCTTTTGATTTAGAATAGATGAGGATATCATCTAGGAATACAATTACAATCTTGTCTAGGTACTCCCTAAACACTCCATTCATCAAACACATAAAAATTGTTGGGGCATTTGACAACCCAAATGACACTGTTGTGAATTCATAATTCCCATATCTTGTTCTAAATGATGTCTTGTTGATGTCTTCTTCCTTTATCCTTACTTGATGATAACTTGATCTCAATTCAAAATTGGAAAATATCCTTGCACCTTTCAACTGATCAAACAAATCATAAATTATGGGCAAATGATACTTATTCTTTATGGTAAACTTATTAAGTTTCATGAAATCAATATACATCCTTAAGGTTCCATCCTTATTCTTCACAAAAATAACCGGGGCTCGCCAAGGTGACACACTTGGGCGTATATACCCCTTTTTAAACAATTCTTCAAGCCACATATATAAATCCTTCAATTCTGGTGTACCCATTATGTAAGGTGTCTTAGAAACTGGGCAGATCACGACACTAAATCAAAAGAGAAATCAATGTCTCTCTTTGGTGGGAATCTTGAAATTTCTCTAAAAACATTTTCAAAATCCCTCAAGACCGGATGTATTCAATGCTTTCCACTTTGTCTTTGTTTGCCTCCTCCATATGGGCTGCAAACATGTGACATCCCTTCCTGAAGCTCTTCTTCAACTGCATAGTTGAAATCTCTCTAATAACTATATCTCTTGGAATGCCTTGAATCTTGCTTTGTTGCCCTTCCTCATCAAGACATATGATTGTCTTGTTGTAACAGTCTAGGACATCATGATGTTTTTCCAACCAATCTATTCCAATTAGACAATCATATGAACCCAATGGTATGATGTTTACATCTACCTTTGTGATAAGTCCATTCATGTCTATCAAGCAATCTTTAACCAACTTATTGATTTTCCTCTTAGCCCTCATGGCTAACTAAACTAACCAAGATTTATTATGTAAGTGTAATCTTTCAATAATGTTAGCATTTATGTAACTATGGCTAGCTTCAAAATCAATTAAAAATTCTATGGGCAGGTTAAACATAGTTACCAACTTAACAAGAACTCTACATAGTTCTCGTTTTTTGGGGGGTCAAGTTTTTTACCCCGTTTTTAAAACTGGTGCTACCGGTAGCACCCCCTCCATTTTTAGGTGATTTTTTGATACATAAGGTTTCCACTATTTTGTTTTTAAATGCTTGTATTTTCATTTATTTTCTCATTGTTCAAAAAAATATTTTTTTTTTTTATCAAAAGTGTTTTTTGATCTATTTTCAAACTTTTCTATTTTATTTTTATTTTTATTTTTATTCAATGGTGTTTTTAATCATATTTCCATGCTCCATCCATTGTTAAAATTGTTGTACACCATTTATTTGTTTTAAATTAAGATTTTTCATATAATTATGTGTCCCTAATTAAGTTATTATTCCATACCTTTTGATTATAGTGGAAAGTATCACTTTTAACACATTGTTTTACCTTTACTTCAATACATAGAAAATAATTGTAGTTAAATAACACTATTTTTAAATATTTACCAAAAAAATATAATTCAATTTTTTAGGATCAATTAAAAACTAAAAAAATAAGAAAACAAAAAAATTGAAATTAAAAAAAAATAAAATTAAAAAAAACCATTGAAGAAAAACTTTAAAAACTAAAGATGAAAAAAATACCATAAAATTAAAAATATATATATGTAAAGTAAAAGAAAAATAGAAAAAATTAAAAAAAAAAGGGTAAATAAAAATATAACCCAAAAAAAATTAAAAAGTGGAAAAAACTTTAAAAATTTAAAAATATATATATAAAAAACCTCAAATTAAAATTAAAAAATTATATAAAAAATCTTTAAAAAATCAAATTTAAATGAAAACAAATTCATAAATATATAAATAAAAATCAAATTTATAGAAAAACATATATAATATATGTTTTGTAAATACAGAACATATATAATATATGTTTATATCCTTACATATGTTTTGTATTATATATGCATGAATGGGACCAACCTGGGCCAAGCCCACCGGGGGTTGGTGTGATGTCGAGAATCGCGCTAGCCTCCCGCGGGCTTGGCCCAGGTCTCATTAACACGTATGTAATACAAAACATATAATTTTCCATCGTTGTAATAGGATTTTCCTCGCCATAAAATATTTCACTAAAAAACTTATAGATTCATGGTTTAACTTTGATTTATTAAAGAGGATTTAAAAAACATCACGATTTTCCATCATCGTAAAAGATTTCACTAAAAAGATTATACATTCATGGTTTAACTTTGATTTATTAAAGAGGATTTAAAAAACATCACGATTTTCCCTCGTCGTAAAAGATTTCACTAAAAAGATTATACATTCAGGGTTTAACTTTGATTTATTAAAGAGGATTTAAAAAAAATCACGGTCAATCTTTTGTTATCTCACTACGTGTCTCATGTATATTGGCATGGATATGTATATGTCACTTTTTTTAAGTTAAAAATTGATTTATATTAACATCACGGTCAATCTTTTGTTATTGATGTGTATATGTGATTTGTTTTAAAGTTCAAAATTGATTTATATTAACTTAATTATGGTAAGTACATTAAATATATATATAGTTTGTGTTTAAATATTTATATATAGTTTTATGAAATTTATAGGTGTATATGTGATTTTTTTAAAAGTTCAAAATTGATTTATATTAATTTAATTATGATAAATAGATTAAATATATGGTTTATGTTTTTAATATCTATATACTTTTATGAAATTCATAATTTTTTTTAGATATGAATTTTATTGTGAAACTATAGATACTCTATTAAAAATATATGTATATTCAAATTTTTTTGGGGGCGAGAAATAAGTTCATTTCAGTCACTTATATATTAAACATTTACCTTTGCCTTGTAAATTTACTTAATCTTTCTTGATTTTCCTAATATCATGTAAATTTACTTTTTCTTTATTAATTGTTAAAATATATATTGTATATGTTTCATATATTATATATGTTTTGTATATACAAAACATATATATAATATATGTTTTGTATATCAAAACATAAATTATATATGTTTTGTATATACAAAATATAAATTATATATGTTTTTTATATACAAAACATAAATTATTATATACATTTGTTTTTTTTTTATTATATATATTATGAAAATAAATTATTTTTTTAAGGTCTTTTAATTTAGTTTAGATAAATATGTTGTATTTTAGATTTTTTTTTAATATTTTATTTAAATTTTTTTTTCAATTTTTTAAAGTTTAAAGGTATTTTTTGTTTTTTGTTTTTTTAAAAAAAACTTATTTTTGTCTTAAATTATTGTTTTCCGACCAATTTTTATTTATTTATTTTTTTTTTTTAGTTTTTCTTTGGTTTCATCATTTTGTTAAGTTTTTTTTAAATTTGGATTTTGAATATATTTTTTTTAAATGTATTTTTGTCTTCATTAAAAATATATATATATATGTGAAGATTTTATCTTTTCTCTTTATTTATTTTTTAATGTAAATTTAATAAAAGAAAAAAAGAAGTTAGTAAATAAATTTTCAAGTGATTATTTAGGATCCAATTTTTGGTTTTTTATTTGTGTAGGGATTTGTTGTCGGCCACATTTTGAATTAGGTCGTAATTAGCTGTAATTTTAACGTTTAGAAAAAACATTTTTCTTTAGGTAGCATCATGTTTTTATTTAGGTGTTGATTTTAAGGTTTTTCTAAGCAACTATTTTATGTTTTAAGGCCATGCTTGAAAAAAGTTGTAATTTTGACCCGGTCAGAAAAATTGGTGCTATCGATAACACCACGTTTTGATTTGGGGGTTGATTTTAGAGTTTTTTTGAGAAACCATTTTATCTTTTAAGCCCATGCTTGAAAAAAATTGTAATTTTAACTCGGTTACAAAAGGTGGTGCTACCGATAGCACCACTCTTTGATTTGGGGGTTGATTTTAAAGTTTGTCTGAGAAACCATTTAATCCTTTAATCTCATGCCTGAAAAAAGTTGTAATTTTGACCCGGTTACAAAAAATGGTGCTATCGGTAGCACCACTTTTTGATTTGGGGGTTGTTTTTCATGTTTTTTATGCAAAAATATGGGTTTTAGGGGCTAGAGTTCTCATTTTGAGGTCACAGTTCTCATTAAGTTGGTAACTATGTTGTTATCATTCTTACCTTCCACTTCGATCATGGTGGATTGATATTCTTCTTTCTTGTTGTCCAAGGCTGCATAAATCCTTGGCATGCTTCCTCCCATGTCTTCCACTGTTTCAACCTCTTGAATGTTATGTATAGTCCTCATTATTTCTCCTTTGTGAGGGAATCCCCTATATAAGTTATTTCCCTCACATCCCCAACATTGAATTGGTCGTTGTCGTGGCCTTTTCCCAAATGAATATGCATTCTTTTTATCATTTTGGGATTACTTGCCTTGTTGATTTTCTTAGGAGTTATTTCCAAAAAAGGGTGGCTTAAAACCTTTCTGACTTTGATCATTTTTCCCTTTCATCTTGTCATTCTAAGCCTTTTGGAAAACTTCCCTTCCTTTTCTTTTCTCATAAAGGTGCCTTGCTCTCGCTCTAGTTTCCTCCAAGGTCTTGCGGTTATCATATTGAATCTTGTCACTATAGAAGGAGGGTAACCCACTTAGAAACATTTCAATTTTGACTTTCTCATCCTTGATGAAGTCAACATACTTCAACAATTCAAAGAATGTCTTCTCGCATTCCTCCATTGTCATGGTTCCCAAATTGAGTTCAAAGAACTATTTCATCATTCTCTCACAGTAATGCTCGAAAAAATATTTCTCTTGGAAATATCCTTTGAATTTCCTCCATGAGATCCTTTTCTCATTGAGGTTCTTGGCTTGATTAAGTTTATCCCACCACATGGATGCCTTTCCTTGCAAGTGGTAGGTGGAAATTATAGCTTCTACCCGGGATGGGTAATCATGTAGTTGTAAACATTTCTTTATTTCCAACATCCAAGCCTTTGCCTCTTCTCCTTTCCTATGCTCACCATTGAACATGAGACACACTTGGGCTGCTTCTTGGTCTTGAACTTGCATGATTTCTTCTTGTGGAATTCCTTGGAGAATGATGGTGTCTGCTTAGGCTTCTTGACTTCCTATCATTTCCATGATCATCCCTTTTGCTATGGGATCTAGATGTTGATACTTGTCTAGCACTAGCTTCTTTCTTGGTGTCAAAATAATTGTTAAATTTCTTACGCAACATGTTCAAGCTCTGAATTATCTCTTCCTCAACCTTTATAATCCTTTCATTATCATCCATGTAGCTCTAAACTTCCCTATGCAGACTTTTCATAGTGACAGGCTCTTGCCTATCTCTTCTTCCATTTGACTTTGTCTCAACATTCTCCATGCTGACATGTAGATCTCTGATCTGTTCCTCATGGATGTAATATCCTTGATCATCTTCCATGAATCTATTCCTCATATAAGAGCTAAAGTTTCTTTATGTACCTTTAATTCTACAAGAAATGTGCATATAATAATTATTGTTAGAAACATGCATAGCATAAAAAATTTCATCACATAGAATACAAGTTATTTCTTCATCAAGTCATGAAGGACACATCACACCAATCCAAATTTTGATTTTCTTGATGCATTCCTCCATGAAACATATTCCCAATGACTGCACTCATGCCTCAATATGAATTATGAGTGAAAAGTTACAACAACTACATATTGCAGTTCTAGTCTTTTTTTGCTACAAAAAACTATTTATTAATTTCTAAGAAATTTAATTTCCCAAATGAAAATTTTGGGTAGACATATGTCTTCTACTCCTCGATACCTTTCCAACAATTATTTATTTTCTCAAATTCTAGTTCCGAGCTGAAAGTTATGGTCTAGAGAAGTTTAGGTTCTTTTACTCAATTTACTCATGTATGCTACAAGTGTCTTATTTCTCTTCCTACACATTTTTAGGTGCCCATAACCAAAATATGACTCCACCTCTAGCTTCTATGGGTCATAATATTTCCATCGACTGCTCCTGTTCCCCAAACAAACTTCTGAGCATAGAGTTATGCCCTCTGGAAGTAATACCGGTGCAAAAATGTTACCCTCATTGTTTTGGCTGTAACTTTCTCATATGAGCTCCATTTGCGAACCATTTAACTCGTTGGATAACTCTCTTCGATTTATTTTATTTGAGTTACAGAATTTTTGTGATTTTTGACTTGCTAAAAATGTCATTTAGGGCCTCAAAAATGCCCCACAAGTTAGTGACCTTCAAAAATATGAAAACTTCACACAAAATTCACTGTTTTACTACTGTAACAGTCCTCTAAATATCAATCATTGATCTCAAATCATGATACAATGAAAATTTTGATTTGACCTTGTCGACCATCGATGATTGATATCATCCTTTGGATGCTCAAAACGTTTTTCTAAAGCTACTGATCTAACTGTCGGTTGTTGGTCCATTTCCCCAACACCTGATTTCAAGCAACTCTTAAATCAATAATCAACGATATTTGTTGACGAATGAAAAACTCCCTGCTGAATTTTTTGATGCTCGACCATCGACCCATCGATGATTGACGATCCCTAATGACTATATAATCTTTTTCGAAATCGACCGATTTGACCATCGACCACTTCTGTCGGTTGACGTGACAATTGTTGATGTGGCATTACATGTGGATGTTGTCGTGGCATGACACATCATCCCAAGGTGTCAAATTGGGTGACTTGGCATGACATTTGGATGCTAGCATGGCACGACACATGGATGATGATGTCATTATCTTCTTTCCCCCATCGACCATCGGCCAGTTCTCTTGAACAACCCAAACACCTCGTGGACTTTGGCCGATGCCGAGCCATCGACACATTAACCATCGATGAATTCTCTTGTTTGATTCAATATACTTCGTCGAATTCAATGGACCTCCGACCACTGGCCCATCGGCCATTGGCGATTCAAAATGCTTCGTCGGATTCAGACGACCCTTGTCTATCGGCCATCAACGAATTTTGTCGGTGATTGAAAATACTTCATCAGATTCGGCCAACCCCCGACCATCGGCCATTGGCGGTTAGAGATGTCTTATGTTCGATCCAAACTCTTCTTCATTTAGACTAATTTGTCCATTGACTGTCGACGATTTCTCTTGGCGAATTTCCAACACTTTGCCAAACTCGTTGATATGACCATTGACCATCATTTGATTCTATTGTCGAACCTCACACTTAGAAAATTTTAAACCAAAACCCAAATGAATACAAATCATCGATACGATCCATTTCCCATCCCCTAAAATGAATCCTGGTCGTCAATTTGATCAACCTTTCAAATAGCCAAAACATTATGAATTTTTAAATTTATCATAGTGAATCCCACTCGTCGATCTCGAGTTCAAAAGATATCTCAACTATCGATCCACCAAACTTCCTATAACTCTGCAGGCATCCATTAAAACTTGAATTTCGACCATTCCAGGTCAATTTTCGATCTGCAACTTCACCTCTCTACTCCATTAACCATCTCAAAATGTTTGAAGTCATTAAAACTCATATTTCACTCACAGAATTGAAGATTTCTCTCTAAAATATTTGTTTTCCCCCCAAATTGGTCACAAACAAAATATGCAACAACGAATTTGATGAATTCCCAACCATCTTGGCCCATACAAGCTCGATGTTTGAACAAGATCTTTGATACCATAATGTAACGTCCCCTAGCCCATGTGAGCAACATTACAGTGGAAAATACTCTTAAAAAAGGAATTTCTGCTAACCGATTTAATTCGTTTACAGTTAACTCATTTCTTGTAGCTTTCGACTACAAATTAAAATAGATTTAGCTACTGTCTATAACCACAAAATAGAACCGTCTACAACATGCTAATAATCAACATGAAATGCAGCTAAACAACTCCTTACATCGGCATATAAATCACTTCCAAATACACATAGTTCATGCACAACAATTAAATACATAATTTAACACAACAACAAGATAAAACACTTATCTTTTCACAATAGTCATGCAGCCAGCTGCTTGGGACAGACTTTCCACCCAACCATAGACTGATTGTTCCAAATCTCAACAGTCAGTCGCCCTCGAGCCAAGGCTAGCAATCCACAAAAGAGGGTGGTCTCTTATAGTCCACCCACAACTCACAAAACTCTCAACCTAATTGATACTCTCCTATAGCTATCCCGATTTTTTATTAGCTCTCTTCCTCTTTCCCTTCCCAACCCAAGGAATGTACCCCTTAACCGATATCATTCCCTCGGGTACCCCATTCATTTATCGGGGTATCTCTGGCACAGACAACTAGGAATCTCTCAGCTAGGAACTCAAGGGAAACTGTTGCTAGGAAAACTATCAGCAAACCAACAACAAACACTTGTTGTTTTAGTGCAACTTGCACAAGAGTTCACTCTTCAGGCCTAACAACCTGGCTCTTCATTTTTTCAGCTCCCATTTGCTCCAATTACACTCCATCTTGCTCTAGAATTCTCCCTCCATGGATGCATCAACTTCAAGCTCTGTTTCTTTCTCTCTGTTTTTTTCTCATGCACAAACTTGACTAACTAAAAAATCATTGTCCTCACCCATACAAATTTCCTCTCCTTGGCTTGCCTTTCTTGACACACACTCTTCCCCAAGTTGATTGTACTCAACCCCTATGTGCCCAATAATTTTGGGATGTGACCACTCACACCCACCCTCTTACATGTAATCAGTTATTGGCTCTGGGAACACTCAATCAGAAATCAGAAGGTTCATATACAATAGCAATTTAGGAAAATTGGTTAAATTAATATACATGGGTATTTCCCCCTTGGACCCCTCTTGGCCATTATCCTAGACACTCCCCCCTCTTGTGTATTAATTCATCCCTCGTCTCTTTTCCATGTCCCCCTTAGTAGTTGGAATCACATTTTATTAATAAAACAAGGGAATACAATTCACATATTACCTCACTTGGCTGTAGACACATATTATATCTACATAAGCATTAATTAAACTGGGGATTCTAGTGGGGATGCTACAATGATAATGGTGTCATTTTTCATCCATAAGCCCTTGAACATATTGGAAATCAAGACATGGAAAGGAATGGTGATGGTGCCCTTCTTGAACAATGGATGGTTTACATACGTATTACAAAACACTATTGTTGTTCTCCAAACAAATCAATGCCTTACTTTTGGCCGAGCACTTGTCAAAAGTGCAGATGCTCATACACTTAAAAGGGTGGGGTTTTATTGTGAGCCAACATGTATTTGGAATGAGTATGGTGGATTTGATCCCATGGCCACAAGCATTACATAGCGTCTTGGATCCTAGGTGATGGGTCTTTTCTGGAAGGAAATGGCTACATTGTTTTGGCTAAAACTGACTGCCAAAACAATGATAACCCTAAGCCTAAATCCAAAACAGTGAAAAAAACTAGCTTCCAAAACAATGACAACCCTAACTCTAACCGTAATCCTAGGGCCAAAACAGTGAAGACAACTTTTCTGCTAAAACATTATTGCAAAGCATATAACCAACCTTGTTGAAGCAACTCCTCCACCTTCACCTTCCAACGGGGTGATGTCCAATTCCGTTTGCTTTCCATTGATAGGCTCTAGGTACTCCTTGAATGCTTCACATACAATCTTGTGATCTCGTAGCAGAAACCCTTAGGAGGCCTCCACTCGATGGTAATCTGTACGGTTAAAGCCAATTTTAGCATAAAAATGAGCACAAACGAAGAGATGTATTTGTATATGATAATAGAACAACTCTTTATTATGAAACCTAACCCTCTGACGGTTTGCAAAGAAGGATATAGGGTGTCTATAATCCCCAATTAAATTTTACTGCAAACATACATGAGTAATGGAGTCAATCAACCAAAAATAGTTTTAATAACCAATAGAAGATCATCATATTTTATCCCTTTTTCCTTTCATTAGGTTCTGGATTCATTTCATTGAACGATCAAAAGGAGTAGGGGGGTTTCAAGTTCTTGAGCACTCGTTGTATGGAAATCAAAATAGGGAGGATCTACTTTTTCTAGTGATTTTCTAGGGATTTAACATGCTTTTTAGAAGCGAATTTTATAAGGTTTCTAGGGTTTTCAAAACCATTTGTGAGCCATGTTATCACACAATTTGTACTTGCCCAAAGCCCAAGGAAAGTGAAACAATATTGGCATAACAAGGGGATGATCTATCACTGTCACCTTAATAAGAAACCCCTTTCTATATAGGAGTATGCTAAGACTACTCCAAGGGAGACATCCCTAGTGACCTAAAGGGATGGCGAAACTAAAGCAAAGATGCTAAGATAACCCCCCTCTCATTGATCAATCAAATCAAAAGGTCTTATTATGTTTGTGTCTTAAGAGATGAAGCAAATGTAATGAATGAAGTGTACCTTCCCAAAACAAGACAACAAGCAAAAATATGGCAGTGTCAAGTACAAAATGATATTAGTGCTTCAATAAGACATTAAACCATTGAAATGTATACTAGATAATATAATATTGCAACAAAAGGAAAGTTTACAACAACAAGAAGTATTTTATAACAGCTGCAAGAAATATGCCTCAAAATTGCTTGAAAAGACAATGAAATGATAGCATTTACTTGGCAGAATGATAATCAAATGTCACAAGCAACTTTAGAAGTGTATAGCTAGCATTAAATGTAGATTATGCAAAAAGATTGTTGCTTTAATATGGTTGTAGCAGTTATCTATAACAACAAAAAGTAAATTAGTTTTCTAGGGTAGGTTAGTGTTAGTTTTAGTTAGTGAAAGATAGAAAGGTTAAGGTTTGAGTGTTGGTTTGATCTCTCAACAAAAAGAAGTGTAAGGACTAGTGCCTTTGAGGGGTTATGAAGTCAAAAGTTCAACAACATTCATTTGGAGTAAGCAACAAAATGATTATATTTATCTAATTAAAGGATGAATCTTAGAAGAGTAGTAACTTAAGTCTTCTTAGGATTCAATCGTTAGGGAGGTGAGCTACTAGAGAGTAAGCATTTATAGGCCCTAGCAGTTTTCATCCTTCTTAGATAATTGAATGAAATATTTAGATTCAACAATAATTGATCAATGCTTCTAAGGTGCTATCACTTTAGGGCTTTAGTAGCTTGTCAAAATTAACCACTTTAGCAAAGTCTAACAAATGTAGAGAAAAGAAGTAGTATCTTAAGTTCTTCACTCCTAGGGTTTGTCAAGCAAGCAATTTCATAATCTTTAACATGAATAAGAAAATAGACCATAACCATTCAAATGAAATGACAATTGCAAATTTACTTACTTCACCAAGAATAATCAAGCCATGAAACCCTAGATTGCCAAGTAACTTTACCAAAAAATGATCCAAGTTGCAAATAAAAGACTCCAAGAGAGGTGTGCCTCACAATTTCAGCCAATAAACCCTAAATAGGGTGTAAATTTCAGTCCACTTCTCTCCAAGTGAGAGTTGTTATGTAAAAATGAATGTACTTTATGTTTACTTATACAAAATCTTTGACCTTTAATTAATTTTAGGTTAAAATAAGGCCGACCTTGCCAATTTACAAATAAATTCAAATTTGACATAAATAAAATTAATTAGCATATAAATACACCTCCAAGGGTGACCTCATGCCCTTCTAGGGTGATGTTGTGACCCTAAGGTGGAACATTGAGCCTAAAAGGTAGGGTGCTTGGCCTCCAAAGCCCTTAAATGAAGCCCACACCTGCCACTAGGCTCTTAAATTCCTCCAAAATGAAAACCCTAGCTCTGGATGACATCCAGGGTCATGATGGTGATGTCCTGGTCCTTCAAGGGCCAATGTCCATGTGGAAAAGAAAGATTTCCCTGGGTCTAGGTTTGTCAGGGTGCCTCCAAAGGCAACGTCCTTTTTTCTTCCCGGTGAAAATCTTCAATGTCTTCTTACCCCTAGCTAGGGTTACAACATCCATTTGTGGGCTTTAAGCCCCCCATGAAGGTCCAAGCTAATCATTCCCTCATGTGTACCTATCCACCGAGAAAAGTCCTGCAACAACAACACGTATGCCCTCCAAGAGTTCACAAGTCACAGGGATCATAACATGTAAATCACATCCAATAATTAAATTACCCAAACATGTGCATAAAACCCCCCTTTAACCCAGACAAATGATAAAAGACGGTATGCAATTTGACAAATTAGGTTTGCAGAAGGTCTCAGGGCGTCCTATTAGGCTAACCTCTCTTAAGTTTGGGGTGTTGTAACACCCCTGTTTCCCCCAATTTGTAATTAATCATAGAATAGGAATTACCATGCTAATGCATGAGGAAAATGTAAATGTATTATTGTTTGAGTTGCCAATAATTGACTATGGGGGTGAAGCCTTGAAAGTACTGGCCATGATATCACTAGAGGAAGAATGTGAAAACTATAAGAGAGGGTTCATATATCAAATAACCCCAAAACCTCCCTTGATAAGGATGACAAACCTCCTTTAAATCCCAAGGAAAGAAAATCAGTCAATGAAGAAAGGACCGGTGGTTGAATCACCAACCACCCCCATGAATGGAAACTTGGGTTGTCAGTTCGAAGTACCATAGGGACCTGTAGACCTGAGCTTTCTTCTGACAGAAGGAACAGGATAGGTCGGAAAAAACCTCCCAAGGTAAGAGGGACACGCACACACGGGGGGGAGACGCAAGACACCCGACGCCAGACAAGAGGGGAATCTCTCTAGGGAATCATGAGGAGAAGGTCGTGATCTTGATGCCGAAGAGCATCTGAGAAACCTTGCTGAGGCCACAACCGAGTGAGGAAGCTCTAAGTTGCAGAAAACATGACCTGAACAGAAGCTGAAATAGAGAGAGAGAACCCTCTAGAACTGTGAGAATTCCCTGGTGATATCATGGCTTGGCACAGGGGTGGCCAGAGTGATAAGAATGAATGCCTCTATGCCTATGGTTGGGTGGAAGGACGAACACCCACAGTCAGTTAGTTGGCGGCAACCTATAATAGATAAGCATTTTCTTACTCTGGGTAATTTAGCTGTAACTGGGCATGAATTTGGTTATACTGTGTATATTTCAGGAATTGTGCTTGATTTTTGAATGGATATATTGTGTCTCCTTCCTTACTGCTTGATTGTAAAATTAGGCCAGTAAGAGATTATATGGATAGGACATGATTGGTACTCGTAAATGCTTGTGTCCCATGGTGGCTTGAGTTAGATCCACGAACTGTGAGTTTGTCGACCTTAGGCATAGTTTCATGTACACATGACAACCTTCCTAATCATCTAGAGTCCCTTGGAGGATGATTTCTGTTGAGCTCAGAAAAGGCAGTGTAGTTATGCACAAGCTCCCTGCGAAGAAAGTAGAGACTGGGACTCACTCAAGTCCTAGACTTGACGAATGAGCGCAAGGGGTGCACAAAAGACTCTTCTAAGAGTCAAGCCCAGGAGAAAGAGCACAAAGATCTTAATTCCTTCATAGTTGAGAAAGATCAGGAGGGACAACACCTTTCGTAGGTGCTGATGAGACCCAATAGTTGGCTTGCAGTAGAAGATTGAAGGCTGAGACCTTTAAGACTTGGAAATCTTCCAAGGAAAAGGAAGAAAGCATGAGCTGAGGGAGGAGCTACAGCTACCGTCAGATCTCGCATGGATAGCCGATAGCCATCAAATACAGGGGAAGTTGCACGAGGTTTAAGCCTCACATATGCAAAGGTGAGGACTTGTCAAAGTCCCGAAAAGATCAGGACCGTCCATTTCAGAGGACACGTGGTAGAGATCTGAACCCATCGGGGTTTCAGATACCAGGAGGTTGAAGGACCAAGAGTTTGGTCGTGGTGGATTCATGAAATCACAAAACCCGAAGTCCTGAAAGATTCAAGCGGTGGAGGTTTCAGGGAAATCCCCGAAAGGAGATTTCGGTAATTCGGTTACTGGGAAAACAAGAGGTAAGAGTTCTGAACTCTTGACCCATAAAACCCTGAAAGAATCTGAGTCGTTGGATCAGGAGAGGCTTTGAGCCGTTGATCTCGCTCAGGAGAAGGAGGACCAGAATTTTAGGATTCGGTACTTCAGTACTTCAGGTACCGGGAGTACGAGAGGACAAGGAATTGGAGCAACAGGATTCGTGAAGTTCCAAAACACGAAATCCTGACTTACGAAACCCCAAAATGACATAGTGTGTCTAGAGTTTGGATGTTTCGGTGTTTCGGCACCCAGGAAACCCAAGGGTCAGTTCCCTTGTACTCGCCAATCACAAAACCCCGACTTGCGAAACCCTGAAATAATAATAGCGCAGATAATTCTTGATGTCTCGGTATTTCGGCACCCGAGATTTCTAGAAGAAAGTCCCTGGTACACGCCAATCCTGAATTATCGACTTGTGAAATCTCGATACGACTTAATGCATGTAGATTTGGTTTTTCGGTGTTTCGGCACCTGGAAAACTGAAAGGTATGAACCCCTCGTCCTCTTCTACCTCGAAAACCCGGTACGCGGAACTCCAAAAGGTGGGATGCTAGGTTTTAATCCGAGGCATTGTTATATGTGACAAACTGTTGGTCCCTTTCAGATTTCGGCACTTCGAGAGACAAGAGAGCAGAGGAACACATGCATCACGATTTCCCGAATTGCGAAAGCCGGAAACACTTCTTTGGTAAGGCCCGTGGTCATAGCCAATGATCACATGGGTAAGGATAACGGATGGTAGGGTTTGCATCAGGCCCCATAGGAATTCGAGGATTCTGTTCCTCGGTGAAAGGAAGGAAAAAGCCAAAAAATATTAGTTCCCATAGTGGGTGTTTGAAAAATTGGTATCAGAGCATGGTTACAACACTTGGCCTGCTTGGGCTCATGTACGAGTCGTGTAAGGAGATGTTGTTATCTACATTTACTCCTTGAGGAGAAGGGTTGCAGATTGAACTTGTGATTTTGGGATTTCTTGTTGAATTCCAACAAAGGAATCATATTGTTCCTTTGTCAAAATGATAACTACTCTTATAGGAGTAGGAATGCACTGATCAGTATTACTGATAAGATCTGAGTGTGAATAACAAAGGTGGAATAAATTGTGCTATGAAGCTACACTAGCCAGAAAAGGGACATGAACTAAGTTGTTCTGTTATAGTGTGACAATGGCTACCTACTAAAGCAGGTAGAGTCTCTTGCAATTGAGATGGTTGGTTAGGTAAGAATTAAGATCCAAATGAAGAACTCCTTCATGATTTGGGAAATTTGGTAAGGACTAGTAGGATCCTTAGGAAGTTATGATTATTGCGTTATTAAAAGACTAAACTCTAAGCCTATAACTCCTCACGATTGAGAGGACTGATGAAAATATGTAAGGTTAGATTACCTGACCTATAATGTTTAGGATCGACAACAAGGATAATCTGTTTGAGCAAGATTAAGAGGAGTCCTTTGGGACTATTGCTAATTCTCAAGAGTGACCCTTGTTGGTTGTTCCCATAAAGAGAGGGTAATATCTGTATGAGTTATGACTATGATATTAGTCCTGTAAGTAACTTAAAATCTCAGAAGAGATAACGGGAGAAATCCTTCAGAAAAGAGTTTTGAAGATTGGATAGGATCGGGAGTCAAGATCCATTCAAAAATAACTGAAATGTTTCAAGTTGTTCGATCTCAGAGAAGTAGCGCACTGGTTAGTTGGGAGGAGATACCGGAATTTCGCAAAACCAAAGGACTTGGGATAAGCAATGAGAAATTCGCGAAAAGATCATAGCCCTTGATCAAGGAGCGATATGGACCATTGATTGTCCAGAGAGAATTTCGCAATTTCGGATACCGAGAGTCCAAGAGGTAAGAGTTCGGGAGACTAGAGGTCCCAGGCCACGAAGTCCCGAAAGCATCGGGACCATTCATCACTAGAGGACAAGTGGTGGAGGATTGAGGTTTCAAGAAAATTCCTAAAGGGAGCCATTTCGACACTCTTGGTACCGGGGATGCAAAGGGAAAGAGTTCAGAACTCTTGACTCCCCCCCCCAAAACGCCGAAAAAGGATCAAGGTTGTAGGATGCGAATTGGATTATGGTCATTGATCTCTCAATAGTGGCATGCCTGTATTTCGGGTACTGGGAAGTCAATGGAGCAAGGACCAGGCAACCCTTGCATCGCGGGAGTGCGAAAGGAAAAATCTCGAAGGCGCTGAAGGGACGCGATAGGAAGCCGACATTTCGGCATACCAAGATTCGGCATTTCGGAAGTCCTGGAGACGAGGAATTCAGACTCTCGGGATGAAAACCCTGAAGTCTCAACAACGCGATAAAAAGAGGAGTGGGGCTGCAGTGATATCGGGATATAGGGAATCGGTATTTCAGGAATCCCGCAGATGAAAATTCGGAACGCTTGACATCGGGAGTTACGAAGTCGTGAAATGCGACGAGCCGGGAGACACCTCCTTGGAGAAGAAAGCCGGGGATCGACATTTTGACATTTCGGAGGTTGTCATTTCAGCCTATCAGATTTCGGGGAATCAAGGAACCATAGTTCCTTGCAATAGAAATCCTGAAATCGTGAAATACGAAGTGCCTTTTAGTTTGGATCGTGGTCACCGCCAGTGGTCACATGAGGAGAAGGCATGAACCAATATGATGAATACTTAGCTGTGTTCAATCGTACTTGAGTGCATGAGGTTAATGCATTGTGAAGCTTCATAATAAGAAGCCTGATATTAATACCGGTAAGGTATGAATGATATTAAACGTCAAAGTAATGCACATGTATGATGTAAAAGTATAAGTATACTAGAGGTCCAATATGATTTCCTTGATAAGTGAAACGCGAGGCAAGAATTACACTTGCCAAAATTGAATGAATACTATGGATACATGGTTGACTCCGTTCTGAAGAGTCACGAAGGTTCCGTCTTAAATGATCGCTTAAGGGGAATGTACTCCATTCCCCCGGGAAAAGCCAGTGCAATTAAATGAAAGAGTAAACGAGTGAGGATGCTCTGATGTCATGGTAAGAGGCAAATGTTTATTCCTTTGAAGATCACATGAGAAGGACTGTGAACAATCCTGAGATGACTGATTTAAAAATAAATAAAAAAATGAAAATGTATGTAGGCTATGAAATATACCTATGATAGCTACATACAGGCTTAGGATTATGAAAGTGGTTAAGTACATCATCGATGTAAGTTAACAAAGATGCATGTTTATATTCCTTAAGGGGAATATTTGGTATACCACTAAAAGGATGACTCAACGTTAAGGTCGTCACAAGTGGTGATGGATCTGCAACAAGGAAGTTGCATGCTGAAGGCGTTCCCGGTGGAGGAACTGTATAAGGTCTCTGTCAGAAGAACAGAGTCACAACCCTGATAATTGTTGAAGGTTGGACAATGGGCTGCAAGGCCTGTCCATGTATAAGAATCTTGGATTACATTTTGAAAGAATCATGTAAGTAATATAAGACTAATAACCAAATATTGACCATACTGATAACAGAATGGAAGAGTGTAGGATGCACATGTTCATGATTCATTATGAGCAAAGAGTTGCTACTAAAGCATGCTGAAGTATCCTAAGAGTTAGGATGAGCCTAACCCAGGGCTGCTCAGAAAAAGAGCAGTTGTGGAAACCAATATGGTTGGTAAGAGGCCAGTAAACCCCTGAGTATGATTAAATGAATAAATGGGTACGTTTAACTGATACAGCTTGGTTGAAGCTATGGTTAAGGAAAGGCAGTGAGACCTTAGAGATAACTTGACTGGGCTGAAAAGTCCTAGGCGATGTAGAAAGAATTGGAAGAAGGGGAGAGCCCTCAATCCTTTCCTTTCTGTGCATTACGTTCTATGGGATGAGAAAGCTAATACATTGATGAACGCAAATGATTTAACACCATAATAATGATGGTTGTAATGCTATGAAAGAAATTGAGAACTGTTGTGTTACGCTCATGAAAAACATTAAGGATAATGTGATGAAGTGCATACAAATATGCTAAACATGTCTGAAAATGTTTTTATTAATTAAACGCTATGATATTTTCATTTTAATTTACATAACGATTAATGTGCCTATGGTGTATGTCATGTGTAGAAAGGAATAATATTGGAACTGTTGAGAAAGACAGTTGCCAATAATGAACAACCTCAAGCAGAGGGTGACCATGGAAAGGATGCAGTCGAAAGGTTGTTGACGAGACTATGAAAATCCCACCAAAGCACTACTGATAAGGTAGAGAACAGAGAAAGGGTGCTAGCAGCCAAGAATCGGTATAAAGATATATGTGCCTGTGTGGCACAGGGTATGAAGGGATTTGGTAAGAACCCCTTCCGAAATATTTTATTATTACATGTTATACCTGAAAATTGAAAGGGTAGTTGTATGCCTTGGGTACCCAAGTAAGGTATGACTCAAGAAGAAGAACCTGAACATTGGAGGTATGAACCTCTGGTAGTAAAAATTGTTTATAACCCTTGGAAAAATTCATAAACTGATATGTCATGAATGCATGGACAATCAAGGAATGCGTAAAGACATTCATGTGAAACTTTTGAGTTCGTGTGTACTGATTTGGGATTGTGATCGACCTATAGCAGGTAGTATGGTCCTGCTGTAAGAATGAAAGAAAAACGAATAAACCGTATGAGGAAGAGGTTGGTTAAATTCCAACACCCCATGGCCAAGAACCATTCATAAAGTGTGGCGAACTTGAATAACAATGCAAGAGTGCATTGGGTATGAATGTGGCCAGGGATAGTGGCACATTTGTTAAAACCCTTTGAAATATTGAATTACGTTTTGAATATATATATATATATATATATATACGTGGAAAATCTAACAATTTGATTGGCTGATTGAAGAATGAATTGCAGGAAGCAGAGGGTCATGGATATGGTAGTAAAGTAAGCCCATAGGAAAGATCGATTGCCTGCTGAGCCAAACTGCAAGGAATGGTATTTCCTTTTGAGAAAGTGAATCTGATTGTTAGTATGCACCATTCTGAAATTGTTGTGACGATGTTGTAAAGGTGCAATAAAATGTATGTGCATGAGAACTAACAATTTGATTAGCTGAGGAGTGATTGAAGGAAGAAAGAGTCTTGGATATGGCAATGTTGTAAGCCCATAAGGAAGACCGATTTCCTACTGAGCTAAAATGTTATGGGACGGAAAGTCCCATGATTATGAATCAGGTTCCTGTGTGGAACAAATATGAAAACAAAATGTGGAATAGGAAATCTGTAGGTGACAGATTTGCAATAAAATTATGAAAGTTGGAATTTATAGTGATGTCTCACGAATGTTGTATACCTGTGACATAGGTGAGGAGAAAAGATCTGTCCAGAAGGAACAAATGAAGGTTGTCAAAGCTGAAGATGATAAAAAGAAAAGGGGCTACTGCTGAGCCATGAAAAACCCCGCGATAAGACATGATCGCCTGAAAATTATTGTGTTGAGGTAACACAAGCTGAGGTACACCTCGGCAGAGCAAGTCTGAGGGACGCCTCAACTGTAAGACTCGATAGAGTCTCTAAAATTTTCCTGTGCGAGAAAACCTTGGCAGGGCAAGATGGATCACCCGAGAGACTGTATAACAGTGAAGGGGATGCCTGAGCCTGGGCCTGGAGGGTGAGTGGCCACAAGGAAGAGGATATCTTAATAATTCTTGTAAACTATTGGGATCATGCACACAATGGGTAGTATCCCATGCAGAAAAACCTTGGAAAGGAAGATAAAATCATGATATCTCTTGTGAACTATTGAATTGGAATCATGCACACAATGGGTACGTCGTGGGAAGTGATAAGCATGGATAACAAAAACTACCATGTGGATATAGATCCACAAACTACACAGATAAGTACTGTGCTAGAATATGAAATTTTCCTTTTGAATTTTGAACAACAGTAAGATGTTTTCACACAAAATTGTGATTAATGTGCTTGTTGTCCAAGAATTATTGAAGGCAGGTGATGAAGACTAGGATTCTGAAAGAGGACCTGGCCGAGGATGAAGGTCAAGACTTCTGAAGTGGTCGAATGAGAAAGGCATCATAGGTGTTTTGAGAAAGAACACCGAGGATGATGTTCCTTTAAGGGGGAGGGAATTGTAACACCCATGTTTCCCCCAATTTTTAATTAATCATAGAATAGGAATTACCATGCTAATGCATGAGGAAAATGCAAATGTATTATTGTTTGAGTTGCCAATAACTGACTATGGGGGTGAATCCTTGAAAATACTGGCCATGATATCACTAGAGGAAGAATATGAAAACTATAAGAGAGGGTTCATATATCAAATAACCCCAAAACCTCCCTTTATAAGGATGACAAACCTCCTTTGAATCCCAAGGAAAGAAAATCAGTCAATTCCAACAACTACATGTTGCAGTTCCACTCTTTTTCTACTACAAAAAACTATTTATTAATTTCTAAGAAATTTGATTTCCCAAATGAAAATTATGGGTGGACAGATGTCTTCTACTCCTCAATACCTTTCCAACGACTATTTGTTTTCTCAAATTCGAGTTCCGAGATGAAAGTTATGGTCCAAAGAAGTTTAGGTTGTTTTACTCAATTTACCCATGTATGATACAAGTGTCTTATTTCTCTTCCTGCACATTTTAAGGTGCCCATAACCAAAATATGAATCCACCGCTAGCTTCTATGGGTCATAATATTTCCATCGATTGCTCCTGTTCCCCAAACAAACTTTTGAGCATAGAGTTATGCCCTCTGGAAGTAATACCGGTGCAAAAATTTTACCCTCGCTGTTTTGGCTGTAAATTGATCATACGAGCTCCATTTTGTGAACTGTTTAACTCATTGGATAGATCTCTTCAAGTTATTTTATTTGAGCTACATAATTTTTGTGATTTTTGACTTGCTAAAAATGTAATTTAGGGCCTCAAATATGCCCCTCAAGTTAGTGACCTTCAAAAATATGAAAATTTCACACAAAATTCATTGTTTTACTACTTTAATAGTCGTTTAAATATCAATCGTTGATCTCAAATCATGATACAAAGAAAACGTTGATCTGACCTTGTCGACCATCAATGATTGGTATCATCCTTTGGATGATCAAAACGTTTTTGCAAAGATACTTATCCAACCATCGATTGTTGGTCCATTTCCCTGACACTCGATTTCAAACAACTCTTAAATTAACCATCGACGATATTTGTTGACGAATGAAAAAATCCCTGCTGAATTTTTTTATGCCCAGCCATCGGCCCATCGATGATTGGCGATCCCTAATGACTATCTAACGCTTTCTAAAATCAACCGATTTGACCATTGACCACTTCTGTCGGTTGACGTGACAATTGTTGATGTGGCATTACACGTGGATGTTGTCGTGGCATGACACATCATCCCAAGGTGTCAACTTGGGTGACGTGGCATGACATTTGGATGCTAACGTGGC
Source organism: Picea engelmannii (assembly GCA_009831015.1). Lineage (NCBI taxonomy): Eukaryota > Viridiplantae > Streptophyta > Pinopsida > Pinales > Pinaceae > Picea > Picea engelmannii. The sequence goes on along the minus strand of ML782381.1, from coordinate 179,112 downwards.
ATGACACATGGATGATGATGTCATTATCGTCTTTCCCCCATCAACCATCAACCAATTCTCTTCAACAACCCAAACACCTTGCCGACTTTGATCGATGTTGAGCCATCGACACATTGACCATCGATGAATTATCTTCTTTGATTCAAAATACTTCGTCGATTTCGATTGACCTCCGACCACTAGCCCATCGGCCATTAATGACTTTTGTCGGCGATTTGTTGAGGGGCGAAATTGACCGTCCATCAACTGGGAGAGTGGAACCGGTCCGGGGTTGTCTAAATAACCCAAGTCGTTTGGGATGAACCACCCTGACGGGTTTAGCGGCTCCGTTGGCCGATCTAAGTCCTAACGAAACAAAAAGAAAACTACTCTAAATTAACTAATCTAACTAGAAATAACTATTAAAACAAACTAAACAAATCTAACTATTATATATACAATCTACTATCTAATACTATGCTAACTCTAAGAAATTAAATATCTAACTACTAACAGAAATAAATCTTATTCACAAATGCACAATATTTACAATTTACAGATTTGAATGAAAACCTGAAAAACTCATTCATATTCTGTCCTAAGATAGCAAGAGCTATTGTTTTTTGATTTTTATGATTTTATGAAAAAAAAAAAAAAAAAAACTATCTAAACTAAACAACTAAGATACTAACACTAACTACAAATCTAAACTACACATATATCTAACTAAACTACTTATACTATACTAACAAATTAACTATTAAATAAATAACAAACTGACCTGAAGAAACGCTCCAGGTTCGTCCTATAGGTAATGATTGTCTTAGCTGATCGGAGGGAGGAAACCCACACCGAATTATCCACGAGCTTCTCGTAAACTAGAAGCAGCTGTGCTCTTCAAATATAATTACAAGACAAACAAGACATAAAAATTTACAGCAACCTTATGATTTATAAATCTTAACAGTTAGATAAATTTGTATGCAAAGATCTATACAAAATGATTCAATTAACAAAGAAGAGAAATCTGTCATTCATTAACTGAAACAAGCTAATTACTGTACTTTAAAAATAATGAAAGAGATCAGATATGGATAGCACTTTAATCAAATCACATCATCCTGCAATAGATTATGATAGCTAAAGTAGTCTATAATCAACTGCAAACTGATATGCATAAAACTTGAAACAAAAGTTTGATATATTGAAAGCGAAAGCTATTACAAAACATCAACTCTCGTCTCAATTTGTATCATAAATCCATAGCCTGGTTCTCCCACAAGTGAGGATGCCCATTATTACAAAAAATAAGAAGTATTTAAAGACTTCCCACAGGGTAAAACATCCCTGTGGAAGTTATCAAAACTATTTACACAAATCTGGGAAAATATCCCAAGTTTCTATCTCTAACTCAAACTAACAACTTAAAAATAAAACTATATCACACAAATATCTCCTAGACTGCCACAGCATGTCCAATGCAATTCGAATGTACCTGCAAGAGATAAAAAAATGGACAAGTTAAGAGGATATTTTGTTGATGGAATTGATAAAAATCTAATTCTAAAGACTAGCTACAGAATCTTGCGATTCTGTAGTTGATCTAAATCAAACACAAAATCGTAATAAAATCAATTCGAATCTTTTTAAAAACATATTCAAACTATAAAAATATTTGATTGCTAAAAGCATCATGCAAATCGAGCAAACTAAATCGTATTCAACCAAATGATAACAGAGATGGGTACGCTCTGTTTAATTCGTTACCAATTCGGGTATACAAAATCGTATCGAACAGTAATGAAATCATTTTCATATCAAATTGAAATCTATATAGTTAAACAAATCATAGGCAATCGTTTATGCTGCCTCATCCATCAACAAGAAACACGATCAAATCCATACGAAAACAACAAGATCATTTTCAAATTGATATAACTGTATTAACATAAACAAACGATCCATGCCATTAGCGAATCAAATCAAAACTGGTGTGTAAATTATCACCAACGAAACCATAATGGAATTAATCGGTTGATAACAGGATCCGTGGGACTCATCCAACATTTACTATTGCCAATCGAGGGCAGACAGAATCAATTGATATTCAACGAAATCATTACTTGAATTCATTTCAAAACCAACCATTAGCCGAATTTTCTCATACGAATTTAATAGAGATAAAATCAAAACCAAAAAGAGCAGCATCAAATCAATTTTCGATATCAATCCAACTCATAAAAAAAAACAATCGTGCTAACTCAAGATACGCAGCAATCCAATCAAAACAGGAGTGAATTGAAAAGTTTGAGTTTGACATAGTCGTTATGAATCAACACAATTCCATGATTTCGGCGAAGAGATGTTTTGCACAGGTCCGATATAATCCAAATCCAAACGAAAATGTTGACAAAACAGAGTCGTTCTTTTGCCAAATCGAAGTCGAACAGATTTGTATTCCCGATTTAGAAGATTATATCATATTTATTAAACAAATACATTTAAAGGATCATAACAATTCAAGCCCACGAAATCGTTCCACAATCAAACCATAAAACTAAATCAGAGTCGATATGATCCAACTACAACGAAATCATACCAAATCAAGACATAGTCGAACTCTTATTATAGCATAAAAATATCCTATATAGGTCAGATGCAAACAAAATCCAAGCGAAAGCAAACTTTAATGATTACATTAATTCAAACTAAGAGAAATTTTCTCAAGCAAACCACACCAAGTCAAAACCAATCGATCGCTTCTACTAAGCTGGGCACGACAAATCGTATAACCAAATCATATGTACATGTAATTTTAGTAAAATAAGCCTATTGTACAGGGTTCATACATAACCGTTTTTGATAATCAAACTATGACAGAGTCATTTCGAATAATGGACAGAATCAACTGTAAACCAAAACTCGATTCATTATATTAATCCAAGCAATTGATAAAACGAAATTGATATCGAAATTCATACCTGGATAATGAGCAAACAACTTGGTCATAACAGTTTGGAATTGATGAAGGCTGTAGCCGATTCAACATTCCTAAATCCAATGGAACCAGTGGTTTTATGCTTTTTGTCATTTGCTTGAAGCTTGTCCCTTTCACTAGTCAACACTGTAACTTGGTTTTCCAATGATTTGATTTTCAACTGTAATAAGGGAACGTCGGTATAGTAGCGTTCCAACCACACATTACACTGGTTGCATGATGACTGCCCGACAATCGAGGGTTTATTCAGATCACCGAGGGTTTCATTAGGAAGCTTGATCCCTGGTAGCTAGGATTGTTCTTTAGGCAAGGGGGTAAATTAGAAATGAAGTCATAGGGTGGCTCGGAGCACAGACCTTGGGAATAAGGGTACTCACTAGCTAGGAAGCGCTCGATGTCAGAGTCCAAGTCTTCGCTGAGGACTGTGGGCTTTTGATCAACAATAGGTTTAGGTTTATTCCGGGCAAGTCTCGATATAAGTCGAGCATTCTTTTTACCTTTGTCGTTGACAGTAGGGTTACCCTTGACCTTCTTGCTCATAGGCTTCTTAACAGCCTCAAACTTGTCTGTTATAATGTTGTGTAGGTTGATATCAGGGCTGACTGAGGGTTTGGGAGAGGGTAGAAGGGCATGAAAAGGCACGGGTGGCCCGACCTTAGTCTCACTGACCACGGACTTATCAATCTAGACAGACTCTGAATCAACAAAACCATTCTGAGAGAGAAAAGCTTGCCAAATATCACTATGGAGGTTTAAATGATGAACGAAGATGAGTCTGATCAGGCCATGGTGAAACAGGCTACTATTGGCCTTCTCTCGTTTAAACCTCTTAGCCATTTTATAAAGACTACGCTGGAAATAAAATGGCATGTTCAATGGATAACCCATAAAATCCATTAACAATCGAAGGTGATAAAGAAAAACCAATCCATACCAACCCTCATAGGTCACGAATTATTTAACCACTATCAAAAGATCATGCCACCTTGGTTTAAGCGTGGAAATAGGCATACCTCTGTCACAGGATGTGACCTTTCGTGAGACGAACAATAACGGCCATGGCACCTCATCAACTTTAGAATTTTTAAACCATCGCTGGCCCGTGGCTGCTAATCCTGTGGCAGAGCTGATGAACTCTTCACTGATTTCAAGCTGAATATCACCTATTTTGGCCCTACAACCATCGAAAGTAAGGGTGAAATGTTGTGCAACAAACAAATTGAAACCCTCGAACCTCTGTACAAACGTGAGCCAACCACTATCCTCTAAGTCTTTACGGGCATTATCGAACAGTAGCAGGGCTTGACTACCGTTCGACTCTATTCGCACCAACGGTGCCATAGAGAGGAGCAGACGGTAAGTGAAGTGAACAAGCCAGGGTTTGAATCATAGTATACGCAGGGGAAGAATGCTCAAATCTTACCCAATGCTAGCAGAGGTGGAACAGGGATGAGGGTAAGCATTAATGACATATCGTGTGAAGGTGGTGGAGCTATTTCTGCTCATGCAGAATAGTCATTACCATGGTACAACTGCCGACGCTTAAAACTATTCAAATCACAATGCATATGTGTTACAACTATACCACTTCAATCAATCAATCGAAACCTTTGGTAAGTGGATTGATCATTCGCGTGAACAAAAGTTATGCCATAGTTTTAAAACCAAACACACAAATCGAAACCAATACCAAGTGTTGTATGAAACGATTCACACCAAGGGTTTAACCAATGTGCCAATGCTTTTTTATGTAACCAATGTGCCAAGTGAATTGATTTTAATCAAATAACATGTAAATCCAATCGCCAATGCATCACAAACTCAATCACTCATGAAACGAAACTGCATAATCAATCAAAGAGTGTTCAAATGAGTACAGATCAAAAAGGTTTTGCCAACTGTATAATGATAAGTAAAATGTAAACGCAATGGGCACATTGACAAGAATGATAATGACAATTCGGTGAAGATTTTAATGCGACTTCGAAAGACCAAATATTCACGCTTACAGTCGTGAAAACAAGAACGCATGTAAGTGTGTAAATAGCGCAAAAATAAAAGTGTCGTTTATTTGAGAATTGCGACAAAAAATTAAGGTTTGCAAAACACTGGTGTAGTCAGCTTATAATGACAGTAGAAAAATGTGAATTGGCTGCCAACAATGGCGACACACTGGTAGAAGCAGTTATCTTTGCCAAAAGAACAAATTCAGATTAGGACAGCAAAGATAATTCCAACTAAAAAACAACAACCAGAAAATCGTGTAAACATCATCATTAAGCAAATATTCCAGCAGTGTTTAAAGGATGAAAGCTGATAACAGTCTTCAGACAAGCGAGTTGCGATATTAAAGATAAAATCTCCAATACTGTTGACAGAGCCACTGCTGCCAGCAGGTGTCCATATCCTCGACAGGGTTTCCATTTAAACCACTCTGACATCCGTATCCTGCCAAGAAGTTCCATATCAGAATAAAGGACATTAAGAGGTTTTTTATTTGCAAATTTTCATATACCCGACATTGCTTCGCTGCCAGCAGGCCTGTTCAGTACCTCGACGAAGTTGTCTTGGCGCCATGCATGCATTTACCCGCTGCCAGCGGACCTGTTCAGCGTCCCGACGGGTTTACAAGCACTTCCCACAGCTCTATTAATTATTTATTTTGTTTTTTTTTTCAAAGATATATAGTTGAGCGGGGTGATGCTGAAAATTATGATATTTTAACATTTTTTTTTTTTTTTAGACCTCAGCAGATTTTTTTTTTTTAAAGTGTCCTTTATTAAGATTCATAGATGTTTCATTTACATAAGCAACTTCTTAAGGCAGGGAGACATCTTTTGAGTCATTCCCTTAAGGAATAGGGACAACGTAAAAAGATAAAAGATAATCCCAACAAGCTTATGTTAGAGATTGAAATCAGTTAACTTCTTTCAAACGACAAACTTTTGCTAATCATAGATGTAAATTTTAGAAGTATACAATTGATGTTTGTACAATTTTCTTAGCAGTTATTTCAGCGAAGGAATTTTATGTTTTCTTTGTCTGAATAGTTCAGTGTACAGTTATGTGTATTCGCAAAAACACAAGTTGATGAACTCAAAGAAAAAAATCAAAAACAAAAAGCAAAAGAAAAATCGAACAAAAACAAAATATGTACATAATATACAAGGGTTGTTATCAAGCAAAGTATCTCTTCAGGGCTTGGCCATTCACTGGATAGGTGTCAGGCTGCCCTTCAATATTCTGCAATCGAAAAGAACTGGGACCCAACTTTTCAGCAATTAAAAACGATCCAAGCCATAAGTTTTGAAATTTCGTGTGCTCTCCCTTTCCCTCATGCGGTTTGTCCCATTTCAGGATGAGGTCACCTACTTTGAAATTCCTATCAGAAGCAGAGTTAGAATCGAACCAGCTTTTAACCAATAGTTGATGTTGATCTAACTTACGTTTAGCTTGGGCTCTTACCTCTTCTAACTTCATCAAAGCGTTAATTCGGTTTTCCAAAGGGGGACAATCTTCTTCTTGAATTTTCTGTGATAGTTGAAGTGAAGGAAGAAGAATGTGAGGTGGCAGAATTGCTTCTCTGCCATAAACGAGAAAAAAGGGGGAGTTACCTACAACATCTTTTGGCGTTACCCTATCAGCCCACAGCGTGTTTAACAGTGCATTGTGCCAATTTTTGTGATTTTCAGCCACCGTTCTCTTGATGATTTTAATCAAGTTATTATTTGTTGATTCCGCCAGTCCGTTGCCCTAGGGGTAATAGCTAGCAGAATACTTTAGTTTGATTCCTTTTTCCAAAGCTAACTCGCTCATCTCAAGAGAGGAAAGGTAAGAAGCGTTATCGAATACTAAACAGTCAGGGATACCAAAACGAGTGATAATATTCGAATTTAGAAAGGCAATTACCTGACTGGTGTTGGCATTTCTTAACGCGGCCGCTTCAGACCATCGGGTAAAGTAACTTGTGGCCATCACAATAAAATTGTGATGTTGTGAGGACGGGGGGTTGATTGGACCTATGATATCAAGGCCCCACTGCTGAAAAGGGGAATCTACCGAGACGGGTTGTAAAGGAAAGGCTGGTTTTTGTAACCGCCCTGATGCTTTCTGACAAATGATACATTTACGACACAAGGCATGGGCATCTCTAAAAAGCGTGGGCCAATAATAACTGGCTCTTAAAACCTTATGAGCAGTGGTTTCACCACCAAAATGACCACCAGCTTCTCCTGCATGCAACTCAAGCAAGACTTTTTCTGCTTCGTCTTTCTCAAGACAGCGCATCAGTACGCCGTCAAAACTCTAACGAAACAGGATACCATTAACCAGATGAAAGGAGGCAGACTTTAATCTCAACGCTCTTCTTTTAGTGGGATCCAGGTGATGGGGGGCTGACCCATGTTCAAGACATAATCTTATATCGTCATACAAAGGACTGACAGGGTTTTGTGCGCAACAGATTAGATTTTGATCGTGTTGTCCTAGGTTTGACGTATCGCTTTCTTCTTGTTGTCCTGCTGTTGAATCAACAACTGACTTGCATAACCCTTGGCCTCTCACTATTTGAGCTGGGGTAATTTCTAAGTCGTACTCCTGCAAGGAGGTGACCCAGTTAGCCCTCTTTTCACCTAGTTCCTTCTGCACTAACAGGTTCCTAACGGTTGGGTAGGGGACAATGACTTTCATCCTAGACTTCAAAAGATAAGACCGGAAATGATTAACTTCTTTGGAAACAGTATAGGCTTGTCGATCTACCGCTGGGTAATTAAGTTCAGCGCCTTTGAAAGCAGAGCTCATAGAGGCAATGGGTACTTCGTTGTTTTCGGTGTTCCTTTGGGTTAGGACGACGGCATAGAAACGATCAGAAGCAAAAGTGTAGAGTGTAAAGTCTTGAGAAAAGTCGGGGCTCATGAGAGACGGAGCGCCTATTATGGCCTTCTTTATTGCATTAAAATCTTGATTCTCTAGGGGTCCCCAGTGATATTGGGTGTCTTTCTTAATTAAATTTTGTAAAGGCCTGACCATTTCGGAGAAACTGGGGACGAATCTCCTCACGAAGTTACTCTGGCCTAAGAAAGACTGCATAGACTTTTTGGATGTAGGAGGGGGAAGTTTCGCGATGACTTGAGTCCTTTCAGGATCAATAATCATCCCTTCGCTTAACACAACAAATCCCAAGAGTTTACCCTGTTCTACTGCAAAAATGGATTTTTTAGGATTCATGGAGATGTCGTATTTACGACATCGTTGTAGAACGGCTCGTAAATGAGCTAGATGATCGTTTTTGTTTTTAGAAAATACAGTCACATCATCTAAGTAAACCACAACGGACTGATTGATTAAGCCTTGCAAAGCGATGTCCATCGCTCTCTGGAAAGTGGCACCAACATTAATCAATCCAAAGGGCATTTTTCGATAAGCATAAGTTCTCCACGGGGTGCGGAAGGTAGTTTTAAGTTGGTCTGGAGGAGACATCAGGACTTGATTGTACCCAGAGAAACCATCCAGTAAGGATAGCCTCTCAGAACCAGATACCTGTTGAAGGATCTGTTCCATGGGTGGGACAGGATAGTTGTCTTTATCAGACGCTCTATTGAGGTTTCGAAAATCGACGCAGAGTCGGATTTCCCCACTTTTCTTCCGGACAGGGACAAGGTTAGAAACCCATTGAGTGTGTCTAACAGGGAAAATTATCTTAGCATTTAGAAGCTTAGTCAATTCTTTTTGAACGATCGGTTCGAGCTTAGGGTGCATTTTTCTCAATTTTTGTTGAAAAGGTAGGGTTTGGGGTTTCATGGGAATGACATGTTGTATGATGTTTGGGTCGAAATTTTTAAGGTTGGCATACGTCCATGCAAAGACATCTTTAAATTCTTTGAACAATTTAATAAATGCAACTTTTTCTTTTTCAGAACATCCTACCCCTAGATTAATGCACTGTGGATTGTCCTTAGTTCCTAAGTTTACTTTTTCATAAGATAACGAGGAACTATTGGTTTTACAGTTGACCGACTTTTTAAATTTATCTTGAAGATCATAAAACTTCTCTAATCTAACTACAGATTTAGGGATCGCGTTTACCATGTCCGATGAAGATTCATGAGTTCTCGGATTTGGTATTATCGTGAAATCATGCAAATTGTCGTCGTGTGTGCGTTCGTCTATCACCGTGCCTTGAAAGGTTTCTTCCATGTGCAGAAAGTTGATAATCTGCTGATCATTGTCAAAGAATCTCCAGTTCGTGATGTTGTCGGGAATGGATGGCCGGAACAGCAGCTCGACGGAGAATGCATCTGGGGACAAGCCTTCTGCATGAAAGAGTTTAGAGGCTACATTAGCTAATAGATCTTCTTCAGAGTTATTCAATCTAGGAATAGAATTTATATTGAAAGCAACAAACTTATTCATTAAATTCCATACATTAGATTGGTAGCTTTTGAGATGCGGAGACAGACAGTGGATAGAGTCTCTTACCTGTCTAACCACTATTTTGGAGTCGCCAAAAACAACCAAGTTTTGAATGTTCATATCCAAAGCTTTTCTGAGACCTTGCAGTAAAGCCTCATATTCTGCAGTGTTATTAGTACATTCAAATTCTAGCCTACATGCAATCAATGTTTTGTTACCTGCCGGATCGATAATGACGCAGCCTGCACCAGCTCCTTCTTTGGACTTTGACCTGTCAAAATAAAGAGACCAAATTTGATTTCCATCGGGTACATGAGAAAATTGCGTAGAAGCTGTTGGCTGCATATATGCTACAATCTCGGACTGTTGTTCTGGATTGGTGATAGTTGAAGCCTCGGCCATGAAATTGCCGAAAAAGGTGTCCATCCCTTGTACTTTGGGTGAATCAGCAGAAGGTGTAAATGGTTTGTTGGGATCGTTCAAATCTGTGACCATGAACTTAAGGTAGCGTTCACGATTTACCTTTATCTTGTTAGGCTTGCCGTTCTCTGGAAGCCATAGATGAGACCAATCTGTCGCGAAATAGCCGTGCAACTGTTTCGACCAATCCCTGCTTAAAAATAGACCATACACTTTTGGAATATCCACAACAATAATATCAATAACCTGATGAACCTTGGGGTTAGACGATAATCTAATAAGCACATTTTTTAGTTCGCCTATAACTTTAACATTGGTCCGATCAAGTTGTATGATTTTTAAAGTAGATGGTTCAACTTTGGCATTAATCTTCTGGCATACAGACCATGGCATCACATTGGATAACGCTCCTGAGTCTACCATACAATTGTGCACGTTTCTATTAAAGATTTCGAATGTTAACAAAAAAGGAGGTACATTTTTGCGAGTGCTAAGGGTTGTAGTTTGTGGCTTTTTACTCGCAGTTTCTAAAGCTACTTTATCTACATTATTTACATTATTTACAGGAAGGCTCCCTTTATCTTGAGGATCAAGATTGTTTTTAGTGGAAGTCTTATGAGGAACTTTGTTCTGCACAACCTTGTTACCGCTTGAATTACCATTTTTGCCATTTTCTGAGATATTCTGTAACATTTTTTGTAGCAGAAATGGAAATTTCAATAACTCATAAACAGAAATGTTAGCCCTTAAATTTTTAAGATCTTCAACTACATCGTAATCTAAGTTGGGGTTCACATTACTCTGTTTAGTCTCAGCTGATTTAGATTGCTTTGGAGGCGAAGTTGTAGTGTTTTCGGCGGAAGGTTTGTTTGCTGCCTTACTCCTGGTATCATAGGGATGTACTGTCTCGAAGTTAGCTTGAAATATGCTATCTGAGAAGTGTCCAAAAATGTTTGGAGAAGACTCCTCTTCTTGAACTGTCTCTTATTCAACTACCTCCTCAGGAATCTCAGGAGGCATCAAGTTACCTTGAGCTTCTAGAATTGTTTGAAGGACACATTGCAGACTTTCTAGATTAAGGCCTTCGATGGTTGGATTAGGTCGGTTGGTAGGAAAAGGCTTCTGGAATGGGGGCTTGTAAGGTCCTTTGCTCGAAGAAGCTTCTTCGGTCGTCCTTTTTAATTCTATAACTTGATTTGACAGTTTTTGAACAACTTTAGTTAAGTTTTCTAAATCAGAGTTTTCATGTTGTGTTTTACTTTGACTAGGTCTAGGGAGGATTTCGATCTTCTTTTTGGAAGAAGAACTAGTCTCTGTTTCGTTGCTAGTAGAGTATTTAAGACTAAGTATGTCTTTTTCAATCCGGCTGGCCTCCTCGAAAGCTTCTAACAACGTGGATTTCTTAGATCGTTTAACCCAAATAGCTATACTTTGATGCAAATCTTTAGTGTAGTATGTTATTATAAGATTCTCGAGGGGCATGGAATCCGTAGGGATTCGGTTTTTAAGTGTTAAGAATCTTTGATTGAAGTCTTTAACCTTTTCTTTTGGGTTCATTCTTAAGCTAGAAAGGTCCATGACTAGGACTTCCAAAGGCTTACCGTCTCCGAACTTTTCCAAAGAGAATGACACAAACTTTTCCCAAGACATGATGGTATGGGGTTGTTGGGAAAAGTACCATGTAGATGCATTGCCCTTGAAAGTATAGGGGAACAAACCACAGACAATGTCTTCATGTTCGACATTGCGGAGTCTTATGGCTAACATAAAATTTTTAATGTGATCTTCAACGATCTGTTTAGAATCAGGGTCAAAATTGGGAAGCCATTTCTCCGGATGTTTAGGTAAGGGATGTTGAGCTCCAGGTACAGTTACGGCATCCTGATAAATCCAAGGTCTAGCAGGTTTGTTCTGGTTTTCCATTGGTGTAGTCGGTGTGGAAGGCTGAGAAGGGGAACTACCTTCGTCAGAAGAATCTCCTTCAGAAGAAGAAGGAGATGATGGAGGTGGTGAAGGAGGTATTCCAGATCCTCTTGTAGTAGGATTGAGGGTTGGATCTGTAGGGTTCACAGTGAGGTTAGTGCCTCCTAATTGTTCTCTGATATCAGAGAAATCCAAAGGTTGGTCCAACGGACGGTTTGGTTGCCTCAAATGGGCTAAGGCACTATGTGTTCTTATAAGCGATTGGCGGACAATCTCTTGTATGTCACCACTTGTAGGATTAGGGGTTGCTGGCTCAACTGTGATCCGTGAATCTTCGGTTGATGTGGTTGCTGTTTAAGGGGGAATATTATCGTTCGAATGACTTCTAGTCACTATAGGTGAGTGATTAGGTGGTGGAGGAGTCTTGCGACCGCCTCGTGCCATTAATTAATTTCAGGCCCTCCTTCTAGCGCCATTTGTTGAGGGGCGAAATTGATCGTCCGTCAACTGCGAGAGTGGAACCGGTCCGGGGTTGTCTAAATAACCCAAGTCGTTTGGGATGAACCACCCTGACGGGTTTAGTGGCTCCGTTGGCCGATCTAAGTCCTAAAGAAACAAAAAGAAAACTACTCTAAATTAACTAATCTAACTAAAAATAACTATTAAAACAAACTAAACAAATCTAACTATTATATATACAATCTACTATCTAATACTATGCTAACTCTAAGAAATTAAATATCTAACTACTAACATAAATAAATCTTATTCACAAATGTACAATATTTACAATTTACAGATTTGAATGAAAACCTAAAAAACTCATTCGTATTCTGTCCTAAGACAGCGAGAGCTATTGTTTTTTGATTTTTACGATTTTATGAAAAAGAAATAAAATAAAAACTATCTAAACTAAACAACTAAGATACTAACTCTAACTACCAATCTAAACTACACATATATCTAACTAAACTACTTATACTATACTAACAAATTAACTATTAAATAAATAACAAACTGACCTGAAGAAACGCTCCAGTTTCGTCCTGTAGGTAATGATTGTCTTAGCTGATCGGAGGGAGGAAACCCGCACCGAATTATCCAAGAGTTTCTCGTAAACTAGAAGCAGCTGTGCTCTTCAAATATAATTACAGGACAAACAAGACATAAAAATTTATAGCAACCTTATGATTTATAAATCTTAACAGTTAGATAAATCTGTATGCAAAGATCTATACAAAATGATTCAATTAACAAAGAAGAGAAATCTGTCATTCATTAACTGAAACAAGGTAATTGTTGTACTTTAAAAATAATGAAAGAGATCAGATATGGATAGCACTTTAATCAAATCACATCATCCTACAATAGATTATGATAGTTAAAGTAGTCTATAATCAACTGCAAACTGATATGCATAAAACTTGAAACAAAAGTTTGATATATTGAAAGCGAAAACTGTTACAAAACATCAACTCTAGTCTCAGTTTGTATCATAAATCCATAGCCTGGTTCTCCCACAAGTGAGGATGCCCATTATTACAAAAAACAAGAAGTATTTAAAGACTTCCCACAGGGTAAAACATCCCTGTGGAAGTTATCAAAACTGTTTACACAAATCTGGGAAAATATCCCAAGTTTCTATCTCTAACTCAAACTAACAACTTAAAAATAAATCTATATCACAAAAATATCTCCTAGACTGCCACAGCATGTCCAATGCAATTCGAATGTACCTGCAAGAGATAAAAAATGGACAAGTTAAGAGGATATTTTGCTGATGGAATTGATAAAAATCTAATTCTAAAGACTAGCTACAGAATCTTTCGATTCTATAGCTGGTCTAAATCAAACACAAAATCGTATTAAAAATCAATTCGAATCTTTTTAAAAACATATTCAAACTATAAAAATATTTGATTGCTAAAAGCATCATGCAAATCGAACAAAGTAAATCGTATTCAACCAAATGATAACAGAGATGGGTATGCTCTGTTTAATTCGTTACCAATTCGGGTATACAAAATCGTATCGAACAGTAATGAAATCGTTTTCATATCAAATTGAAATCGATACAGTTAAACAAATCATAGGAAATCGTTTATGCTGCCTCATCCATCAACAGGAAACACGATCGAATGCATACGAAAACAGCAGGATCATTTTCAAATTGATATAACTGTATTAACATAAACAAACGATCCATGCCATTAGCGAATCAAATCAAAACTGGTGTGTAAATTATCACCAACGAAACCATAATGGAATTAATCGGTTGATAACAGGATCCGTGGGACTCGTCCAACGTTTACTATTGCCAATCGAGGGCAGACAGAATCGATTGATATTCAACGAAATCATTACTTGAATTCATTTCAAAACCAACCATTAGACGAATTTTCTCATACGAATTTAACAGAGATAAAATCAAAACCAAAAAGAGCAGCATCAAATCAATTTTCGATATCAATCCAACTCATAAAAAAAAACAATCGTGCTAACTCAAGATACGCAGCAATCCAATCAAAACAGGAGCGAATCGAAAAGTTTGAGTTTGACATAGTCGTTATGAATCAACACAGTTCCATGATTTCGGCGAATAGATCTTTTGCACAGGTCTGATATAATCCAAATCCAAACGAAAATGTTGACAAAACAGAGTCGTTCTTTTGCAAAATCGAAGTCGAACAGATTTGTATTCCTGATTTAGAAGATTATATCATATTTATTAAACCAATACATTTAAAGGATCATAACAATTCAAGCCCACAAAATCGTTCCACAATCAAACCATAAAACTAAATCAGAGCCGATATGATCCAACTACAACGAAATCATACCAAATCAAGACATAGTCGAACTCTGATTATAGCATAAAAATCTCCTATACAGGTCAGATGCAAACAAAATCCAAGTGAAAGCAAACTTTATTGATTACATTAATTCAAACTAACAGAAATTTTCTCAAGCAAACCACACCAAGTCAAAACCAATCGTTCGCTTCTACTAAGCTGGGCACGACAAATCGTATAACCAAATCATATGTACATGTAATTTTAGTAAAATAAGCCTACTGTACAGGGTTCATACATAACCATTTTTGATAATCAAACTATGACAGAGTCATTTCGAATAATGGACAGAATCAACCGTAAACCAAAACTCGATTCATTATATTAATACAAGCAATTGATAAAATGAAATTGATATCGAAATTCATACCTGGATAATGAGCAGACAACTTGGTCATAACAGTTTGGAATTGACGAAGGCTGTAGCCGATTCGACATTCCTAAATACAATGGAACCAGTGGTTTTCTGCTTTTTGTCATTTGCTTGAAGCTTGTCCCTTTCACTAGTCAACACTGTAACTTGGTTTTCCAATGATTTGATTTTCGACTGTAATAAGGGAACGGAGGTATAGTAGCGTTCCAAACACACATTACACTGGTTGCATGACGACAGCCTGACAGCCGAGGGTTTGTTCAAATCACCGAGGGTTTCATTAGGAAGCTTGATCCCTCGGTAGCTAGGATTGTTCTTTAGGCAAGGGGGTAAATTAGAAATGAAGTCATAGGGTGGCTTGGAGCACATACCTTGGGAATAAGGGTACTCACTAGCTAGGAAGCGCTCGATGTCAGAGTCCGAGTCTTCGCTGAGGACTGTGGGCTTTTGATCAACAATAGGTTTAGGTTTATTCCGGGCAAGTCTCGATATAAGTTGAGCATTCTTTTTACCTTTATCGTCGACAGTAGGGTTACCCTTGACCTTCTTGCTCATAGGCTTCTTAACAGCCTCAAACTTATCTATTATAATGTCGGGTAGGTCGATATCAGGGCTGACCGAGGGTTTGGGAGAGGGTAGAAGGGCATGAAAAGGCACAAGTGGCCCGACCTTAGTCTCACTGACCACGGACTTATCAATCTAGACAGACTCTGAATCAACAAAACCATTCCGAGAGAGAAAAGCTTGCCAAATATCACCGTGGAGGTTTAAATGATGAACGACGATGAGTCTGATAAGGCCATGGTGAAACAAGCTACTATCGGCCTTATCTCATTTAAACCTCTTAGCCATTTTATAAAGACTACGCTGGAAATAAAATGGCATGTTCAATGGATAACCCATGAAATTCATTAACAGTCGAAGGTGATAAAGAAAAACTAATCCATACTGACCCTCACAGGTCACGAATTATTTAACCACTATCAAAAGATCATGCCACCTTGGTTTAAGCGTGGAAATATACATACCTCTGTCATAGGATGTGACCTTTCGTGAGACGAACAATAACGACCATGGCACCTCATCAACTTTAGAATTTTTAAACCATCGCTGGCCCGTGGCTGCTAATCCTATGGCAGAGTTGATGAACTCTTCACTGATTTCAAGCTGAATGTCACCTATTTTGGCCCTACAACCATCGAAAGTAAGGGCGAATTGTTATGCAACAAACAAATTGAAACCCTCGAACCTCTATACAAACGTGAGCCAACCACTATCCTCTAAGTCTTTATGGGTGTTATCGAACAGTAGCAGGGCTTCACTACCGTTCGACTCTATTCGCACCACCGGTGCCATAGAGAGGAGCAGACGGTAAGTGAAGTGAACGAGCCAGGGTTTGAATCACAACATACGCAGGGGAAGAATGCTCAAATCTTACCCGATGCTAGCAGAGGTGGAACAAGGATGAGGGTAAGCATTAATGACATATCATGTGAAGGTGGTGGAGCTATTTCTACTCATGCAGAATAGTCATTACCATGGTACAACCGCCGGCGCTTAAAACTATTCAAATCACAACGCATATGTGTTACAACTATACCACTTCAATCAATCAATCGAAACCTTTGGTAAGTGGATTGATCATTCGCGCGAACAAAAGTGATGCCATAGTTTTAAAACCAAACACACAAATCGAAACCAATACCAAGTGTTGCATGAAACGATTCACACCAAGGGTTTAACCAATATGCCAATGTTTTTTTATGTAACCAATGTGCCAAGTGAATTGATTTTAATCAAATAACATGTAAATCCAATCGCCAATGCATCACAAACTCAATCACTCATGAAACGAAACTGCATAATCAATCAAAGAGTGTTCAAATGAGTACAGATAAAAAAGGTTTTGCCAACTGTATAATGATAAGTAAAATGTAAACTCAATGGGCACATTGACAAGAATGATAATGACAATTCGGTGAAGATTTTAATGCGACTTCAAAAGACCAAATCTTCACGCTTACAGTCATGAAAACAAGAACGCATGTAAGTGTGTAAATAGCGCAAAAATAAAAGTGTCGTTTATTTGAGAATTGTGACAAAAAATTAAGGTTTGCAAAACACTGGTGTAGGCAGCTTATAAGGACAGTAGAAAAATGTGAATTGGCTGCCAACACGATTCAAAATACTTCGTCAGATTCGGTTGACCCTTGTCTATCGACCATCAACGAACTTTGTTTGTGATTGAAAATACTTCATTGGATTTGGTCGAGCCCCGACCATCGGCCATTGGCGGTCAGAGATGTCTTATTTCAATCCAAAATATTCGTCATTTAGACTGATTTGTCCATCGACCGTTGACGATTTATCTTGGCGAATTTCCAACACTTTGCCAAAATCGTTGATCTGATCATTGACCGTGAGTTGATTCTATTGTCGAACCTCACATTTAGAAAATTTTAATCTAAAACCCCAATGAATACAAACCGTCGATCCGATCCATTTCATATCCCCCGAAATGAATCATGGTCATCGATTTGATCAACCTTTCAAATAGCTGAAACATTACTAATTTTTAAATTTATCATAGTGAATCCCACTCGTCAATCTCGAGTTCAAAATATATCTCAACTATCGATCCACCAAACTTCCTGTAACTCTGCAGGCAACCATTAAAACTTGAATTTCGACCATTCCAGGTTAATTTTTGATCTGCAACTTCACCGCTCTACTCCATTAACCATCTCAAACTGTTTGAAGTCATTAAAACTCATATTTCACTCACAAGATTGGGGATTTCTCTCTAAAATCTTTGTTTTCCCCCCAAATCGGTCACAAACAAAATATGCAACAACAAATTTCACGAATTCGCAACCATCTTGTCCCATACAAGCCCGATGTTTAAACAAGATCTTTGATACCATAATGTAACGTCCCCCAACCCATGTGAGCAACATTACGGTGCAAAATACTCTTAAAAAAGGAATTTCTGCTAACCGATTTAATTCATTTACAGTTAACTCATTTTATGTAGCTTTCAGCTAGAAATTAAAATAGATTTAGCTACTATCTATAATCACAAAATAAAAGCATCTACAACATGCTAATAATCAACATGAAATGCAACTAAACAACTAATTACATCGGCATATAAATCACTTCCAAATACACATAGTTCATGCACAACAATTAAATACATAATTTAACACAACAACAAGATAAAACACTTATCTTTTCACAATAGTCATGCAACCAGCTACTTGGGACGAACGTTCCACCCAACCATAGAATGATTTTTCTAAATCTCAATAGTCAGTCACCCTCGAGCCGAGGCTAGCAATCCACAAAAGAGGGTGGTCTCTCACAGTCCACTCACAACTCACAAAACTCTCAACCCAACTGATATTCTCCTACAACTATCTCGATTTTTCATTAGCTCTCTTCCTCTTTCCCTTCCCAACCCAAGGAATGTACCCCTTAACTGATACCACTCCCTAAGGTACCCCATTCGTTTATCAGGGTCTCTCTGGCATAGACAGCTAGGAATCTCTCCACTAGGAACTCAAGGGAAACTGTTGCTAGGAAAACTATCAGCAAACCAACAACAAACACTTGTTGTTTTAGTGAAACTTGCACAAGAGCTCACTCTTCAGTCCTGACAACCCGACTCTTCAGTTTTCCAGCTCCCATTTGTTTGAATTACACTCCATCTTGCTCTAGAATTCTCCCTCCATGGATGCATCAACTTCAATGTCTGTTTCTTTCTCTCTGTTTTTTTCTCATGCACAAACTTGACTAACTAAATTTTTTTTATCCTCATCCATACAAATTTCCTCTCCTTGGCTTGCCTTTCTTGACACACACTCTTCACCAAGTTGATTGTACTCAACCCCTATGTTCCCAATAATTTTGGGTTGTGACCACTCACACCCACCCTCTTACATGTATTCAATTATTGGCTTTGGGAACACTCAATCAGAAATGAGAAGGTTCATATACAATAGCAATTTAGGAAAATGGGTTAAATTAATATACATGGGTATTTCCCCCTTGGACCCCTCTTGGCCATTATCCTAGACACTCCCCCCTCTTGTGTATTAATTCATCCCTTGTCTCTTTTCCATGTCCCCCTTAGCAGTTGGAATCACATTTTATTAATAAAACAAGGGGATACAATTCCCATATTACCTTGCTTGGACGCAACCACATATTATATCTACATAAGCATTAATTAAACTAGGGGTTATAGTGGGGATGTTACAATTATAATGGTTTCATTTTTCATCCATAAGCCCTTGAACATACTGGAAATCAAGACATGGAAATGAATGGTGATGGTGCCCTTCTCGAACAATGGATGGTTTACATACGTATTACAAAACACTGTTGATGTTCTCCAAACAAATCAATGCCTTAATTTTGGCAGGGCACTTGACAAAAGTGCATATGCTCATACACTTAAAAGGGTGGGGTTTATTGCGAGCCAACCTGTATTTGGAATGAGTATGGTCGATTTGAACTTGTGGCCACAAGAATTACATAGCGTCTTGGATCCTAGGTGATGGGTTTTTTATGGAGGGAAATGGCTACACTTTTTTGGCTAAAACTGACTGCCAAAACAAAGATAACCCTAAGCCTAAATCCAAAATAGTGAAAAAAACCAGCTTCCAAAATAGTTACAACCCTAACTCTAACTGTAATCCTAATGCCAAAACAGTGAAAAAAACTTGCCTGCTAAAAAATTATTGCAAAGCATATAACCAACCTTGTTGAAGCAACTCCTCCACCTTCACCTTCCAACAGGGTGATGTCCAATTCTGCTTTCTTGCCATTGATAGGCTCTGAGTATTCCTTGAATGCTTCACATACAATCTTGTGATCTTGTAGCAAAAATCCTTAGGAGGCCTCCACTCAATGGTAATCTGCACAGTTAAAGCCAATTTTAGCATAAAAATGAACACACACGAAGAGATATATTTGTATATGATAATAGAACAACTCTTTATTATGAAACCTAACTGTTTGATGGTTTACAAAGAAGGATATAGGGTGTCTATAATTCCCAATTAAATTTTATTA
The DNA here is from genome assembly GCA_009831015.1 of Picea engelmannii. NCBI lineage: Eukaryota > Viridiplantae > Streptophyta > Pinopsida > Pinales > Pinaceae > Picea > Picea engelmannii. Next base: position 159,077 of record ML782381.1, on the reverse strand, counting down.
CAAATGGACATGAGTAATGGAGTCAATCAACCAAAGATAGTTTTAATAACCAATAGAATATCATCATATTTTATCCCTTTTTTGTTCCATTAGGTTCTGGATTCATTTTATTGAACGATCAAAAGGAGTAGGGGGGTTTCAAGTTCTTAAGCACTCGTTGAATGGAAATCAAAATAGGGAGGATCTATTTTTTCTAGTGATTTTCTAGGGGCTTTAACATGCTTTTTAGAAGCGAATTTTATAAGGTTTCTAGGGTTTTCAGAACCATTTGTGAGCCATGTTATCACACAATTTGTACTTTCCCAAATTCCAAGGCAAGTGAAACAAGATTGATGTAACAAGGGGGTGACCTATCACTGTCACCTTAATAGGAATCCCCTTTCTATTTAGGAGTATGCTAAGACTACTCCAAGGGAGACATCCCTAGTGACCTAAAGGGATGGTGAAACTAAAGCAAGGATGCTAAGATAACCCCCCTCTCACTGATCAATAAAGTCATAAGGTCTTAATATGTTTATGTCTTAAGAGATGAAGCAAATGAAATGAATGAAGTGTACCTACCCAGAACAAGACAACAAGCAAAAATATGGCAGTGTCAAGTACAAAATGATATTAGTGCTTCAATAAGACATTAAACCATTGAAATGTATACTAGCTAATATAATATTGCAACAAAAGGAAAGTTTACAACAACAAGAATTATTTTCTAACAACTGCAAGAAATATGCCTCAAAATTGCTTGAAAAGATGATGAAAAGATAACATTTACTTGGCAGAATAATAATAAAATGTCACAAGCAACTTTAGAAGTGTTTAGCTAGCATTAAATGTAGATTATGCAGAAAGTTTGTTGCTTTAATATGGTGGTAGCAGTTATCTATAACAACAAAAAGTAAATTAGTTTTCTAGGCTAGGTTAGTGTTAGTTTTAGTTAGTGAAAGCTAGAAAGGTTAAGGTTTGAGTGTTGGTTTGATCTCTCAACAAAAATAAGTGTAAGGACTAGTGCCTTTGAGGGGTTATGGAGTCAAAATTTCAACAACATTCATTTGGAGTAAGCAACAAAATGATTATATTTATCCAAGTAAAGGATGAATCTTAGAAGAGTAGTAACTTAAGTCTTCTTAGGATTCAATCTTTAGGGAGGTGAGCTACTAGAGAGTAGGTATTTCTAGGCCCTAGCAGTTTTCCTCCTTCTTAGATAATTGAAAATAATATTTAGATGCAACAATAATTGATCAAGGTTTCTAAAGTGCTATCACTTTAGGGCTTTAGCAGCTTGTCAAAATTAACCACTTTAGCAAAGTCTAACAAATGCAGAGCAAAGAAGTAGTATCTTAAGTTCTTCACTCCTAGAGTTTGTCAAGCAAGCAATTTCATAATCTTTAACATGAATAAGAAAATAGACCATAACCATTCAAATGAAATGACAATTGTAGATTTACTTACTTCACCAAGAATAATCAAGCCATGAAACCCTAGATTGCCAAGTAAATTTACAAAAAATGATCCAAGTTGCAAGTAAAAGACTCCAAGAGAGGTGCGCCTCACAATTTCAGCCAATAAACCCTAAATAGGGTGTAAATTTCACTCCACTTCTCTCCAAGTGAGAGTTGTTATGTAAAAATGAATGTACTTTATGTTTATTTTAGGTTAAAATAAACATAAAGTTAATTAATTAATTGACTTAATGTTTATGTTTATGTTTAATTAACTTAAAATCTTTGACCTTTAATTAATTTTAGGTTAAAATAAGGTTGACCTGACCAATTTACAAATAAATTCAAATTTGACATAAATAAAATTGATTAGCATATAAAGACACCTCCAAGGGTGACCTCATGCCCTTCTATGGTTATGTTGAGACCCTAAGGTGGAACATTGAGCCTAAAAGGTAGGGCACTTGGCCTCCAAAGGCCCCAGATAAAGCCCACACGTGCCACTAGGCTCATAAATTCCTCCAAAACGAAAACCCTAGCTTTGGATGACGTTGAAGGTCATGATGGTGATGTCTTAGGCCTTCAAGGGCCAACGTCCATGTGGAAGAGCAAGATCCCCCTAGGTCTAGGTCTGTCAGGGTGCCTCCAAAGGAAACATCTTTTTTTCTTCCCAGTGCAAATCTTCAATGTCTGCTTACCCCTAGCTAGGGTTACAACATCCATTTGTGGGCTTTAAGCCCCCCATGAAGGTCCGAGCTAATCATTCCCTCATGTGTACCTATCCATCGGACAAAGTCTTACAACAACAACAAGTATGCCCTCCAGGGGTTCACAAGTCACAGGGATCATAACATGTAAATCACATCCAATAATTAAATTACCCAAACAAGTGCATCAAACCCCCCTTTAACCTAGAAAAATGCTCAAATACAATATACAATTTGACAAGTTAGGTTTGGAGAAGGTCTCAGGGTATCCTATTGGGCTAACCTCTCTTAAGTTTGGGGTGTTTCCTAGGTGGGATCTGGTCTAGATCATGTAAGTGTATGAGGTGGTATGGGGTAAGTGTTTGGGCATAGGGTGCATGTGATAACAGGGAAATGTAAAATCTTACATGTGGGTGCCTTTGTAAAGGGCGAGCTACACCTTATCATAAATGTTATTGTTTCCTAGCCCATTTATTTCCTTTTACTCTTGATTTATTACTTTTGATACTTTTCTTTTTTACTTCAATGGAATAGTTGAGGGCCACTGTCTTGGCTTGATGACTAGAGGTGACAATGTTATCCACAAACATTTCATAGAGATGAGAAAGTTGGCTTGTGATGAGACCCCCTTTCTCTTGGCTATGCCACTAAGAGCCACTACCCTGGTTTGGTGATCAAATAGGTGGTAGTGTCATACCGCTACATGCCCATGGTCATAATAGGTTGGCTCGTGATGAGACCTCCTATCCATCAACTAGTACCTCAAGTGTTTATGTATCTTATGGGTGCCCTTTTCTTACTGAGAAGATTTTCACTGCTTTCTCGGGGATCCCTGGGCGAAACATCTCAAAGGTTTAAATGATGGATTTTAACTCTTGCCAACTACTTTTACCCTCTAGGCCTTTAGCCCCTTCTTCCCATGAGGTAAGGTACAACCCTTCCCAGTGTAGTCAATCCCAATGCCCAAACAAAAGGTAAGGGAGATGAGAGGAATAAATATGGAAAGTGGTAAGTATGGAGGGAATGAATGATGACCTTTAACAGACCCACCCAGTGGAAACCATTCTAAAGGGAGATGAACTTACTAGGGCACAATGTCACCCTTCTAGGTATGAACAAGGAAAAGAGCATAATTTCCAAGCAATTGTCATGAAATGAAGAAGAATTCAATGCAACATATTCAAGTGCTTCAAAAATTAGAGTGACACATACCATGATACCCAGACTCATTACCTCATGGAGCAAGACTTACTACTACTTCAGGACCAGGTTGGTGGGATGGATATTTTTGTTGCTGATAAATGAACTGCAATGAAGAAAATAGGTGCCCTCCAGGGCCATGCTTAATTCGTTCGGCTCTTGGTACTTCATGTCTAGGACCTTTGGACCTCGAGACGTGATATCCTTAGTTATCCCTATGCTAGGGGATAACATCTCGCTCCAACTCGAGGACATGTGCTTACTGTAGAATGCATGAGAACCTCAACATCTTTGGTATGAATTGTGCCTACTAAATCACAACAAAGGATATTAGTAATCCTTAGGGTGGTGATATCACCCCTTGTTCATATTTGATATAATAGACCAATAAAAGCATCTCTAGTCTAGCATATGATTATGAGCATACATATGTACAAGTGAAACAAAACATATGAAAATGCAACTACAACTATGCTAACATGATATGCAAATGGTATATACAATGGATGAAAATGCCTACCTACCCTACCTCACTTGTACTTACCTATCAAATGCTAGGTATAAGCATACAACCAATACAACCACGCTAACAATGTATCATAACACCTGCCTCTATGCTTCATCATAAGCCAAAACAATGACAAGTTAAGCACAAAATAAACATGAGTTAGAGTATGCATTATATCATAGGAATTCATAAAGTCTAGCTCATGGAGGCGCGAGGGAGGGACAAAATCATGCCAAGTCACCCTTCTAGAAAAGTGATCAATCCATCTTAGAAAATGACCGTGAGAGGTCAAGGACTCAAAGGGTTGGCTCAAAGAGTCTGAGGTTTGACTACCTTGGACATCATCACTCCCTGAGGTCTGAGAAGGGATTAACAAGAACTTAGAGGGAAACTGACAACTTCTTAGGGGAAAGTTGAAAGATTGAGATAATAAACTTCTTAAAAGGCATTCAACCTTCCCTTGAATTCTAAAAGAAGGCTCTGCCCTAAAGAAAACTTGGGACAAGGGACATGTTTCCCAACTGCATCCTTAAGGACGTAACGAGGTAAAGTAATCGAAGGGAGATGGAAAACCTTGTCACAAGTATCCTTCTTTAGGCAAGCAACATCCTTACCCTTATCAAGATCTGAGCACAACAGTGGTTGATAATCTTCTTCATAGAATATATCCAAGTGCTCAAAGGAATATTCATCAAAATCCTCAAGGTATGACTAAAAAATATCAAGAGAACATTGCACTGGGTCATCCTTGGGTGCTTGGAAAACTTCTGTGATTATATCATCATCTTGTTTCCAAACGTCAAAATTATAAATGACTGCTACAAGCATCTAAATGCATCAATGTTTTTGCATAATTGACTTTAATGCTAGCTAAACACTTCAGAAGTTTCTTATGACATTTGATTATCATTCTGCTAGGTAAATGATATCTTTTTACTGTCTTTTCAAGCAATTTTGAGGAGTATTTGTTGTAGCTATTACATATTATCAATTGTTGTTGTAAACTTATTAACTTCTGCAAATTTATACCAGCTAGCACTTATTATCACTGTCCATTGTCTCTTGAGGTGTTATTATCATATTTGTACCTGGAATTATTGTATATGCATGCTATATTGTCTTGTTTCGGGAAGGTACATCAAGCACTTCATTAACCTCATCTTTAGGACACAGATTTAGTGACTTTGGTAACTAGTGAGAGGGGGGAATATATCTTGAACATAACCCTAATTTTCCATCCCTTTAGGTTACCGGGGACTCCTCCCCTAGGATAGACCTTGCCTATCCCTAGAAAGAGGGGATTTCCTATTAAGGTGATG
>ML782381.1:23950-141140 GCA_009831015.1 Picea engelmannii | reverse complement strand
TCCAGTTTCCTCCTACGAGGTAGGATTCCCAGTCAAATTTGGAATTACTCAGAGTCCGAAGACATGGCAGAACATGAAGATTTCAAGGGTCCTATAATCCAGGTGTTCTGAAAAAAATAATCTTCGTTCTTTACTGAATACAATTCATGCTCGTAGATCTGGGCTTCATAGGGTATTTATTTGGGAGTTAATGGCGTGTTTTTGATTCATCGTATTGTTGCGTGCAGACTTGGATTTTGAAGATTCACTGCTCCTGCAAGGGATGCAAGAAAAAGGTCAAGAAAGTTCTCCGGAACATCGATTGTAAGAAGAGTTGGGATTCGGCATGTTTGCAGATAATTAATTTTGTTTTTGTTGTAAGTGCAGGTCGCGTGTTCGAGGCTGGTTATAGATATTTAGTAACCATATGACTTCTTGTTGCAGGTGTGCACACCGTCAATATCGATGCTGCCGAGCAGAAGGTGACTGTTACAGGAAATGTGGCTTCTGCCGATGTCTTGTTGGAGAAGCTGCTGGCTTCCAGGAAGCGGGCGGAGCTGTGGCCGGTGGCTCAGAACGAACACCAAAAGGATGCCAAGACCCAAAAGCAACCGGAACATGCAGCGATGGCTCAGAACAAACAAGAAAAGGAGGCCAAGACTCAGAAGCAACCGGAACATGCAGCGGTGGCTCAGAGCGAAAGGGACAACAAGAAGCCCAAGACTGCGAAGCAACCGGAAGAGAAAAAATCGGTCCCACACGGAGGTATTTTATATGATGAATCGTGTATTTCATATGATGATATGAGCTCGTAGAACCGTCAAAGTACCCATACTTTTTTTCGCTATAATGGCCTATAACTGAACACCATGTTCGGCATTGCCCGGTGATTTTTTTAAGCAGACAACTCAGGTCTGCAGCACTTAATCTTCTCAAGTGCAGTCGTGTACACTCTTTTCCAGCGTAACAGAACCGTAAAAAATGCTTCCCATTGAGATTGATCTGAATCAATTAAACAACCGTAAAACATTTTTTATTTATAATCTTCGTTATTTTTTGGGTAAGTTTTTTCGCGATTCGCTTTTAAATTTCGGGTCAATCCAAAATTCTGATGGATTTAACATTTGGATTGGTTTAAAGTAGGACAAAACTCCAAAGTTAAGGTTGTGAAATGCATAGAATTTCGATCTATGCAAAACTTAAACTATCCCTGAAAATCTAAATTTGATCGGATTCAAACCAATTTTCTTTTATCTGAAAAACAAATTTGTTTACTCCTGAATTAACCTACTCCATAGAAAAATAAACTGATACACAGCATTATAACTAAAAGTTAAGCAAAAAATTTTACACGTAATGTCAGCAGATCAAAAAGTCCTAAGAATACCCGTGAGCAGAAAGGAATTTGACGGGCAAATTGACTGCCCGTCAAATAAGGTGAAAAATTCTATAAAACCGTCAACCATCTTCCTTAAAACGAACAGAACGGGGGTCACAGTATTCGAAACCGTCAAATTTGACGGGTTTTATGATTTTGAAATTCCGACCCTGCCCGTGAGCAGATCCTTAACTCGATTGGAGATTCGGGCATTCAATGGGTTGGGATGGAGCAAAGTCATGCCCGTTGGATGCCCCAAATATTCAATCGAAATCAGCGTTCAAAATTAAACACGTCAGAGCTCGTCAAAGACATTCCAACACGTCTTAGAAGTAGGATTGAAAATATACCCGTCAAAGGTCTTCCGACACGTCCTAAAAGTAGGATTGAAAATATATCCGTAAAAAAATGTTTGTTTTTGTTTTTGCTAATTATTTGAGAAATGTAAAATAAACTTTAAAATTTCACTTGAAGGGTGAAAAGTTTGAAGTACCCGCCATTTAATTTGTTGAACACTAGACTCTCGGGACTCTCAAATATTCCCGACTCCCAAGTCCCGAATAACCTATGGGTTCGGGGTGTACTCTCAAGGCCTTTATTCGAAAATTCATTTGGTGGATGGTGATGAAAGTGCAGAATTTGGATTCGAGTTCTGCAGTTGGGATTGAATTGGGACTGAATTTAGGGTTTTAAAGAAGAGGGTTTTGAAGTTTAACAACAACGGCGGCCAAGCATATAACGAAGGAGCTTCAGGACTTGCAGAGGGATCCCCCCATTTCATGCAGCGCCGGAGCAGTGGGGATGATCTCTTTCACTGGCAGGCCACGATTATGGGTCCAGTGGACAGCCCATATGCCGGGGGAGTTTTCTTCATCGTCATCCATTTCCCTCCTGATTACCCCTTCAAGCCTCCGAAAGTTACTTTCAAGACTAAGGTAAACATCAATTTCATATATAGCAGGGTTTTAAGTTATTTATTAACGTTTTGCTCGTTTGGTTGGGGTTTTCTTCCTGTAAAATTCTAAACTCATTTTCCAATTCTGTTTGTATGGTTTAGATCATTGAAGTTAAGTTTTATGTACAGTATGAAATATAAGTCTCGATTTTTGTTTACAGTGGTACAATTGTGCTGTTTTGGCCAAACCCCAATAAGAATTTACAGCTACAACAGTGGAAACTTGATGTTGAGTTATTCTGTCATCCACCACCATATAAATAGGTTTTTTTTTTTTAAAGAATTGTAATATTTTTTTATTGATTATATTTTCAATATTTTCATCTAGAGGCCCAAGTACGTATTTTATTTTGGGCTTGTTTTCTAATTGGTATTCAAAATGATATTTTCTTGTAATTGGCCGGATTGTATATACCTAAAATCTTGATTTTGATCGACCAGTTTGTTGCAGCGTTCTGAGACATAAAATAAGGCGGTAGGTTGAGCTTGGCTCTGAGACTTTAAATGTAAGTTGCAGGATTAATACGGCCCTTGTTGTGCTCTGTACCTTTTGCAATATTTCATTGGTCTTGTGAGACAAGGCTTGAAGGGCACAAACTTGTTGGGTGGACATAAGATGGCCAGGCAGGGCTGGAATTTACTGTTTCTAGCTAATGGGAATTTTCCTTCTTGTCATTTGCGAAATTCTTTGGGTCTTTCACCATCATCCAAATCTAACTTAATTTGTAACCTGAAAGGCTTCTCTCAAAGCCATTTTCTCTTATTACCAAGTTCATGTGCCGTGTTCCATACAAATTATGTTTCAGGTTTGTATTTAATTGATAGTGACATATTTTTATGAAATTCTCTTCAATTATTGAGAATGAATAAATTGGTCAACGGTGTTTTTCCAGGTCTGTGAAAGTAAGGTGATGATATTGCCCCCACCAGGGTTCAAGTTTCACCAATGACATGTTGGTGCTCACAGTTTTGGATGTGCCAATGCATGCAACAATGTTTGGGGCCAAGTGCAAATCCTAAGCGTTTTTGGTGGAATAGATACCCCACTCTCGACCTCTTAGTCGAAGAAATCCAATTTTAATGTTGTAGATGGGGTATGGCACACAACAATAGTTGGGACCAGGTGCAAGTTCTAAGTATCTTTGGTAGAATAGATACCCCACTTACAACCTCTTAGTTGAAGGAATCAAATTTGAACGTTGTTAGTTGCACTCTTTCCCAAAGAGGGTAAGGTAGGCCAAAACAATGGGGACTAGGTTCAAATCTTAGGCATTTTTGGTGGAATCTATAACCCCCTAGGTTCAAATCTTAGGCATTTTTGGTGGAATCTATAACCCCCCACTCTCGCAACCTCATATCTTAAGGAATCCAATTAGAACGTTGTTGGTTGCACTCTCTCCCAAATGGGGTAAGGTGTGGCTTGCATCGTGATAAAGTGGAAGGCAGTCACAAAAAGAAGAGCAGAGAACTATGTTGTTCTTTTTCTAATTTCTCTAATTGTTATTTATTCTACTATTGTTTATGGCCATGGTCTAATTTTTCTTTGCTTGCAACCTGTTTTTAAATTTTTTTTTTTTTTTTTATTGTTTGCATTTGGTTTCACATGGGAGATGAAATGATAATTCTCTTGGTTAAACCCTATAGTAATCGCTGATGGACTTTCCACATGAAATGCAGTGATTGAAAGAGGTTTATTTATTCTGCAATTGCATGTGTGTTTGTTGAATTCTGTGGTTTAATATATCTATGTGCCTATAGATGTAGAAATATTGTGGAGGAGCATTGGTGAAGGCTAGGTAGTCTGTAAAGGAAAAGTACTATCAAATAAACTCTGAGGTAATCTTATTAGAGGTATTTCTCATTTATTCCACACTCTACTATACTCAGATCTCCTTAAGAATATGTGCTATATTTTATTAAAAAAAATAGAAGAGTTGTTAAATTTTCTTGTTTTAGGTTCAAATTTCACTATATATCCAAGTTTGGATCTAGAAAATGAAAATGCAACCTAATCTACGTGATAGGTTAGTCTTTGGTTTAAATATTGAGGTTAGTCTTTGGTTTAAATATTGAGGTTTTTTTTCTTAAATTTTAAATCTTTTTTTTTAACTTGCAAATATAATATTTTTACATGTATTTTCCTTGTTTTGGAATTTCTTGAGTTTTGTTGTCACGAATCTTTTTATTTTTTGTTTATATTATTTTTATTTTTTCATAATTAATTTCCAGTCACGTAATGGTGTTGTTAAATTCAGAAACATGTTCACTTTTTTAGGATCATCTATAAAGTCATTTTCCAGGTAGCTGCATTTGCTATATTTTTTTAGGATCATCTATAAAATCATTTTCCAGGTAGATAGCCATCTAAGTTTTAACACTAATACTTTTAAGACACTAATAATTTTGGATTTACTGATTTCTCTATTAGAAATAAATTTGATTGGAAATGTAATACTTTATTTAACATATTTTTTTGTGAAGTGTATATTTAATTTATTGTTATCTATTGAAATGTAATTTTTCCAAAAACTTTTCATTATGAAAGGGTTGAATGAGTATTTACCCTTCTTACTGAAATTAAAACCCACCCTTCAAACTTAATCACTAATCGAGATAAGGATAACCCCAAGCTTCAAGCTTACATCCTGTCAGTCTACTGATTCGATCCTTCTCAACGTACTCACAACAGCATGAAAGACAAGTGCTGACTGGAAATTCAAATTTCAAACCAATGGTTCTCTATCTTTTCCCTAATCCGTACAGCAAAATTACCAAAACCCATTACTTTAAATGGGCGCACAGGCCGAAAAGAAAATGGCGTTCAACCCAGTTACAATGCCGTCTAGCTTGCCTACACAGCACTTTGAGCGTATGGCTCCTCAATCTCTTTCCCCGTTACACACAGACAAACAGTCTGGTCTCGCTATATACAAATATCACAATTAGTTAAAATCCTAAATTGCTTAACATAAATGCAATTTACCCATAAATTTCGGGCTAGTTGGAATGACAACACGAGCATCCTAAATTCCTTAACAAAAATGCATTAAACCTCTAAATTTAGGGCTAGTTGGAATCACACCACTAACATCGAAGCTGCCCCCGATTTCGGGTATTGGAGACTCGCCACACTTTGCTCGTATTCCTGGCCTCGCTGTTATTTATCTTCATGCCCCTTGGCATCAAAATCGGTTTTTTATTCCTTACAATTAACAGATCCAGCGGCTCCCATCTCTACAGGCCCTATATCAATTTTGCATTTGACAAGGGCATACCTGTCTAAACTAATGTTCTAATCATATGCACATCAAGCTCAAAGCTTGGCGTGGATATGATCAGATTCGGGTTTAGATGGTGTGCATCGTGTAGAATTAATACACTGTTATATAGATAGGCCTACACAGAGTTTATTACATCACCCCAGTCCTTTTGGGGCCATGGAATCGATCTCATTTATCTGGGTGTTAAAACAATGAACATGAATCATCACAGTTACAGTATAATAGATATGTACGTTTAGAATAGTCTGTTCTGTTAGAATGTTTTGAGAAAACAATTTTTACAGTTTGCAAAGATGAGTTGGAGAAAAGAAAATGAGATTTTATTAATGTAAAATTAATTTGATGATTATTTACATAAGAAAACATTATTTAGAAAAAAAAAAATCTTTTGACATAAAAATTTACAAGAAGCAACTTAAAAAATTATATTTTTATTTTATAAATAAGAAGAAATTGATAAAAAAATATGAGTAATGCTTATTATGTGGTAACTGATAAGATATAGGTGCTTAGAAGATTTAAATAATTGTTAAATATTTTAACAAGACAAATAAATTCTTACATAAAAAATGTTTTAAAACACCATAAAAATAATATATGATATGTTGAAACATCTTCAAAATAAATTAGATAAAAACCGAAAAGGTTTTTGCTTCACTAACCCTACAATGCCTCCAATAAAGCTTTATTAGATAATTTTTACCACCCTATAATTTTTTTTATTTTTTATGAGTGTATTTTCATTGAATAGATGATGGGCAAGTGCCTCCAATAAACATAAACAAGATATTAGATCATTTTTACCACCCTTTCTTTTGATGTAAGTGTGTATTTTCATTGTATAGATAATGGGCAAGTGGAGAAAGACGCATTATTCACCGAGCGGCAAGTAGTGTTTAAGATGGAAACACTCGTAGCTGCTACTAATAATTTTCACGATGATAACAAGCTCGGGGAGGGAGGATTTGGCCCTGTATACAAGGTAACACATGCTAATCAGAAGGCTTCCACTGGTTTATATAAATATCTTAAACTATAGTTTAACATTGGCTATATCTTAGACCCCGTTCCACGCAGATCTCTGGCTTGAAAACAAATATATAGTTTAGAAAGACGATTAACATTTACTGGACAAAATCATTTACACTGAGCAATTGTCTGAATTTCTCAGGGAACTACTCACGACGGAAAACAAATAGCTGTGAAGAAGCTGGTGTCAACATCTAAGCAAGGAAGAAAAGAATTTCTGAATGAAAAGCTTCTGGCCAAAATTCAGCATCGGAATATTGTGAATCTACTAGGCTGTTGCAAAGAGGAATCACAAATGTTTGTTGTTTATGAGTACTTACCTAATGGGAGCCTTCATAAATTCCTATCCGGTGAGTCAATTCCACTTAATTATGTTATATGAAGATAAAAGGCACTGTTGTATCAATCTAGATAGTTCGGTGTTGAATTCGTGGGTTGAATGCATGGATACAGATGCAGAAAAACGCAAAGATCTTGATTGGCGGAAGCGTTACAACATCATCCTGGGAATAGCTCGTGCGCTTCGCTATCTTCACGAGGATTCTCAACTGCGGATTGTTCATCGAGATATTAAAGCAAGTAATATTTTGTTGGACGAGAAACTGAATCCTAAGATAGCAGATTTCGGCACTGCAAAAGTTTTCCCAGAAGATGACACTCACGTCAGCACAGGGGTTGTTGGAACTCCGTAAGATTTAACACAATCATCACAAAGTTATTAACAATTAGGATGCATGCATAAAAGCTATTAACCATTAGGGCTGCATGCATTTAGAATATGTTTACATCTAAATTACTTTTCTTTTTCGTTTTAATAAATGTTTTACATAAGTATTTGGAAAACGCATAAATAATTCCTGTGTCCACACCATTTTCTATGCATATTTTTTAAAGAAAATTGAAAATATTGTAGTCGCACTTCATGACATCCTTGGTTTGGAATTTACATTGTCGGTTCAGTTATTATCTTCTAGGATCTAGCGCTACAGTTTGTTCTGCAAATAAATTTCACTTTATCATCGCTCAACTCCTAAAAGTTCCCTCACAGTATCTTTTCCATTGGATTTTGAATATGCAGTGGGTATATGGCACCGGAGTATTTTATGGGGGAGCAGTTATCTGTAAATGTAGATGTCTATAGCTTTGGCATTCTTCTCTTGGAACTTGTCACCGGAAAAAAAATATCATCTGAAAAGGGGATAGAATGGGTGAGATACTGTGACTGTTTTCGTTGTATTTCCCTCTGAGGATATCTTTCTTATCTAGACATGTTATTTATTTTATCTATATTCCTTATCTAGACATGTTATTTATTTTATCTATAAACCGTTTCAGTGATCTATAAAAGGGTTTCATTGATCTATTTTGATATAAATTCCTCATCCCGTTTCAGTGATCTATAAAAGGGTTTCATTGATCTATTTTGATATAAATTCCTCATTTGTCGACTTGTAGACTAATTTATCAATAAACTAAATTAAAACCCATATTATAGATCTCTCCATCATGTATATATTTTATGAAAATGCAGGTGTGGAGTTCATACAAAGGACGAGAAATTGAGAGTACGATTGATCCAGCAATAATTGAAACACGCGATAAGGAGAAAGCGTTGAGATGCATTCATGTTGGCCTTTTGTGTACACAGGCCGATTCATTGCGTCGCCCACCAATGTCAGAAGTTACTGCAATGCTTTCAAATCCTGTGACGTTACCAGTTCCCACAAAGCCACCGGTATTACCTTCCTATTATGTCTAATACCATCAATAAATTTTTTTTGTTTTTCCTATTATGTCCAATACTATCAATAACCTATTTTGTTGCTACAGATCCCATGCTACCAGCATTTCCTTTTTGTTCTTTTTCTGTTTTTCCTATTATGTCCAATTCCATCAATAACCGATTTTGTGGTTACAGATCCAATGCTTCCCCCACAAGCCTGCAACAGAGAGAGTTCTAACAGTAGTTTGTTGTTTACAAGTGTGGAGGTGTATTTGATTGTTTTATGTTATGAAAACAGTGAAAATGGTGGTAACACTGTGCGTTTTGAATAAGCATGGGAATATGTCAGTTTCGAGCTTTTGGCGAAGAGGGTTGGGCAAAAGGAAAAAGTGTTAAATAAAACTAAAAACTGTGAAAATTTAGTAATTTCTTATAGGTTTTATTAAATTTTTTAGTTTATAGTTTTGGTTTTTAAGAGGAAATAATATGGTGTTTTATAAATAGTTTAAACAAGTTTAAATTCAGAGAGATAAAGTAGGGTAGAGTATATACAATTCTGTAGATTTTAGTAGTCAAATAAAAATGGTGTCTAGTTTTACAGGTTCAAATCTAAAGAAGTAGGATATATAAAATTCTGTAAACTTTAACAGTAAAATAAAAATATGTCTAGTTTAACTGTAACTTTAAAAATTCTTCATTATTATTATTATATTAAAAATGTTGAATTACCATTATAGAGTCAGATTTATTTAGGGGTATATGTAAAAAATTTAGGAATATATATGTGAAATCTGTATGAAATTTGTCCAGAATTTGTGCCTTTGAAAATTACTTCAATGGTTCGAGTTCGTGTGCTCATAAAAGAGGGAGACAAAGAACCAAAACGGCGGAAAGCTGTGAATATTTACCGCAGGTAGGAGAAAGCCCCGGCTTGAATGTAAACTCTTCTCTCATAGCTCTGGAGGTGAAATTCCGCTCGAAATAGCCCAAATAGAGGTGGCGAGCAGTGGCCGGAAATTATATTAAACTAAATTAAATCTCACTGTTCATAGCTGACTATATAAATGGCCTAGAAGAATAAATATCTGATCATAGATTTCCAATTCAATGTCTGGAGGATAAATTTATGACCCGTAAGCAACTTTAGAAGTCATATCTTCAGCTTTTAGATCTGTTTTTACTGTAAATGTTTCTGCTATTTTGAATGAAGAATGTTTTTCAATTCGGAGCATCATGTCCTGTTGTCTTTGATTCTACGTTCATGCTTTACTTGGATGGTTTATGCACAAAAATTCGTTTAGATGTTTTGAATGGTGATCTGATTTCTTTTTCCTTCTAAATATTTGTAATTCCAGGGCTGTAATGTGCGAAGGAGAAAAGTGAATCCTCTGGATGGAGTCATGTGACAGCTATGAGGTGGAAAATGGCAAGCCTACAATGTGAAAAATTGATGCTATGTTATTTAATTAAGATCGAACACGGGCTCTTTTCTTAGAATTTAAGACTTATTTTTTTCTAATAAAGTCACATATTGTATAAGTGACTTAGTAATTAACATTAATAGGTTCAATGTTGTTAGAGGATGTTTGACATATCCTCCCCATTACTAATAAGTTAGATTTCAAAAAAATTCCTACAATAAAGTTGTAAGCTATTGCAGGTATGTACCAATTATTCATAATATCATGTGTGTGGAATTGGTGTAGATATCTGAATTTTTAATTGTGTTTTTTTTTTTCAATTCATTTACAACAATTTCTTGTTTAGTACTTAACTTTTTCTTTTTTTAGAGTTTGACATTGTTAAGGAATTGAGAAAGAGATCAATTTGAAGAGATTTTGTATTTTTGCAAATTTTTCATCATGTTGTTTTAGAGATTCAAAAACAAAGAGTAAAATGGAAAAAATTGATACTCTAGCAATTACTTAAAACTGAACACTTTTATTCAGAGTATTTTAGACATTCATTAAACTATGTATTTTTTATTTATTGATAATGTATTTATTGAATGGATGCTTTATAAAAAACTAAGCACTTTCATTCTCTTGCTTCCTTCATTGAACAAGGTCTTAACTTCTCATTTTCCAAACCATGCATTACATTTTAATAATGGCTTACCCTTCCAAGATGGCTTTTGGTACAATGCATTTCAAATGTAGCCATTGTACCAAAAGCATTGGCTAAAATTGGTACCAATGAAATGCATTGTACCAATAATCTATTTCAATTCCATACTTAGAGTTCTTCCAATAATGTTTGAATTTTGTTAGCTTTATTTATAGATATTTTAGAGCAAAAACATATTGTTAATTTAAATGCATAATAGTTGTAATGCATGATTGTATATCGATTTATTTTTTACCTATCATAAAATTAGTAAAAGTTTGCATAAATTAAAGGGAAAATGGACCTCGAGACTATTAGGAACGTGACAACTAGGGTTTTCCCTAACAACCAACCAATATAGAGAATGTCATGTTCTACCTTAATGCATAACTCTCTCTTGGTAGCCACCAAAATCCCTGTTTCGACTGCATTGGCTCTTGTAGCCTTATAGATTTCCCCCTCAATCATGGTAGAGTTGGCCTCCTCTCTTTCATCCTAGAAGATGCTTGCAGCTCTAATATCACCCAAAGGTGCTTTGATTACCATTGGAGAAAGATTTCCCTAACACTTGAGGCCTCCAAAATCTATTTCAAAGATATTGTGTAAAAGGGGTCCTTGATGAACTCGAGCCCCCTCAACTTCACATGGTCAATGAAGCTTGGGTTCTATCTATTGTCATAGCTAATGACACAATAGAGTAATCAACACTCTACAAAGATAATGGATTGATTTGTAGATTCAATGGTTTTTGGCCAAAGCTTACACAACTCCATCAATGGATTTCCTACTCCTAGAAATTATATATGGAGGAAGAAGATTATATCTATATTTATGCCAAATAATTTTTCATAGTAGAGTTTGACCTAGCATAAGATATAGATTAGATCCTCTACTCTAACCCATTGTTCTAGGGACTTTGTATGAATCCTTGGATTCCAACATTTGATCCTTCTTTGAAATCTCTCTATATGAAACTTGCTTGAGTTAGATTGTCTAACCTTCCTTTGCATTTCTAGGGTTACAATTCCCAAAGTTATATTGGAAACACTAAGAAAATTCCATTTTAGAAGTGAGGAAATAGAGCATTGATGTTTCACAACATATGTGTGCATATGTGCGGACATGGATTTTAATAAGGACTTTATGGAAAAAATTAAGCTAGTTTCCAAAAACTATATATAGACTTAAAAGTTGGGCTATGAATAAGTGACCTTCAGATTTAGAGCATGCTTTGAAATATGGCACATCATTGCTCATTGCATCAATATCTCAAAGACCATGTGTTCAAGGAAATATTAGCAAAATCCCACCTGGTGGGTTAGAGCAATAGAGGCACACCACTTGATCGATAAGGACCCTCTTTTTCCCACACTATCCCCTGTCTCTCAGCTAATCACATAGGTACATCCTTCACCAATGGCTCTTGCTTATGAATAAGAAATGTCTTGAGTGAACTCCATCCAAGCCAGAAGAAAAATTCCCCTTCCATCTTCAACACTCCAGGACCAAACTCTTGAAGAAAAATATGAAGACAAACCCTCTCATATCACTCCTCAATCTAAGATGAGTTAGGTTGACTAGTTAGAAGAAGAAGAAGTAACATTGGAGACTACTAACTATTACACATGATTTTCGTCACCCCTATGACTGTTAATGATGTAAACCTATCTTTTGTCTTTAGAAGGATTAGTGGCCCGAATTCCCAAAGAAAGAAGGGAGAAGAACATTGCCTGAGAGATGAAATCATATTTTGCTTTGTAAAAACCCTAATAAGGAGGATCATCGCACCTTGTCCAGTTATAGGGGTGTGACAATCCCAGATCGTCGCATGTTGTACTATACCTGGCCTGTGACGTCATCTCACTCTGCTCAGTTCTAAGGGTGTGATAATTTTTGTATGTGGGGAAAATGAGCATCTTCTCGATGCTTCTAAAAGGAGAAGCTTCTATGGTGAGGTGGCCTCCGATTGGTTTGGATCTTACTCGCTTTTCTGATTTAGTGGGATCATCCTAACCTCCTCACCTTATCCTCTTCAACTTATAAAAGGAGAGGAGCTCTCATGGAGAAAGTTAGATTGGATTGAGTTTGAGTTTTTGGAGATTGGTAACTTGGTTAGATTGGCTTTGAGTTTTGCTTTGTCAAGATAGATTGTGAGAGACTTGCAGATCTATATTCTCAGAATTCTTGGAGCAAGAAGTGTGTGGGAAGCAAGGAACAGTTGGAAGGGATCTTACGACATCAAGGCTTTGGTTGTAATCTCTCTTTCTATTATTTAATACAGATGCACTTTTCTTTGCTATATGAATCTTATTTGTGCATATTGTATGATTCCTTGATCACATACATAGTTTCATATCAAATAGGATATGTTATTCTTGTCTTCGTTGGCTTGTGTTCTTTTGCAGATATTTCTCCATAAGTCTCATGATGGGGCTTGGATTGCATTAGCAAAGTCAAATCTTCGATATTTAAAAGGTATGTTCTAGATCCATTTCTCATTTGATAATTGAAATCTAAGGAAATAGTAGTGTATTGTCTTGTTTTGTTCTAGTTTTGTGGTGAAGCTAGGGGGATTGATTTGTGTCTGCACTTAACAATTATCCCGATAACAAAATTGGCGACCATACTGGGGAACATATTGTTTTCCTAGTTTGTCTTGCTTTATTGCTTTGATTGTCTGGGTTCTGTTTTCTGAGTCACTGGGAGATCTAGATGAACTCTTTGACTATTTAAATTCACTGGAAAACCTTCTTGATTTTTATTTTTTCCATTTTTCCTTTGATCATCGCACCCTGGTTTAAGGGACAGTGCGACGATCTAGGATCAACGCACTCTACCTCTTAGACACAATGCGATGACGTCGCACTGCATTTGTTCTTTAGCCCGCGACGATCAAGGATTGTCGCTCTGTGTTAGTCTGACAACCTGCGACGATTATGAAAAAAAATAATAAATTTTTGATGGTTTTTCTTGCCTCGATCTTAGATATGGTTTTGGGGTGAATTTTTGGGTTTGATTATGATCTGATCACGATCTGCTTGACAATATTTAAATCTTATTTTAGCCTTCTTTTCTTTGTCTTAGTTTATTTTCTTTTGAAATATTTGATCTCTTTCTTTGAATGTCTTTCAGTTACAAAGCATTATTTTTCTTTAGAATTGTTTAGTGAAAGAACACTTCTTTTTTCTGAATAGTTCATTTTAAAATAATTTTTTTAGATTGGGGGCATATTTGCATTTGAAGTAGCGAAATTGCATGATTTTTAGCATTTTTTGTCTTGAATTCTTAAAAACAAATCCCCCTCATGGTCGGGAGGGGCCAAGAATCGTGTATTGGTGTATAGTCTCTTTGGCTCATTTCTTAAAGTTCTTGATATTGATGAGTTTAATAAACTTTTGGGACATTGTGCATCTGTGAATGATAAACATTTTCTCCTTCTCGTAATATAGATTTCATCGAAGTGAAATATTTGCATTCTCATTTTTTTTCATTGTTTAGAGTCAGTCAAAACATCATTTAGTCCATGCCATTTTCCTCTTCAGTAACAAGAGCCTTAAAATAAAGCGCTTATAAAAATTGATTAGACATTTTTTATATTTTCTGGTAGAAAACCTACATTAGATTAGTTGTAAGGCTTTGGAATAGGTGTGAAAGATAACTTTCTAAAGATGCAAACAAACATAGTATCTTGTGATAGAGAGAGTTTAAATCCACTTATTACATTTTGTCCCGGGAAGCCCTTCTCACACAAGGGTCAATCAAGAGGTCGCATTAGGGTCGACAGAGTTACTCCCCTTGCTTTGTTGGTCTTAGTGTAAAGATTACGCGTATTATTGGGGGTCACTTGAGAAGAAAATCTTGTGGGGACCTTCTCGAGTTGATTTCGGGCTTAGATACCCTGCCTTTGTGAATGGATCAGACTGTCGACTGTTTCCCCAGGCATCATTATCGTAATTGGTAACCTTAGTGGCCTATCTCTTTAGGGTCTTTACACGAGGTGACTGTGGAGGCGAAAGTCTTCATGGTACCTGGAATCGACGTTGGCCAAAATAACTCAGGCTCCTTGGAGGGTATACCCACGATTATGAGCGGGAGCTTGCACCGGGGTGTAAGTTCATTAAGCAGGTCATCAACGTAACTTTTCCACCTGCTCTATCTCAGCCCCTTCTTACATTATTCCCGTGATGTTGGATTTCATCACCAACTAGTGTGTTCACTGTGAGAAGGTTTTGTTTGTTTGCTTGCTTCCTAGATTTTTAGCGTGTGTTGTTTTTTTTCCCTTACAAGCCTTAAGTTGGATTTTTATTTAATGGCGTCAGTTCCCGGAATGACCAATGAAGGAACCCCTTTTTTAAGGGAACCTTTTTTCTTTCCTTCTCATGGAAACATTGGTCCTCCTCACATCGCTACTTTGAGCCTTCCATGTCTCACAATTGGATTATCGGTATGGTTGTTTTCCACTCAGGTAATCCTGAATGAAGCTAGTGCTTTAGTTGTAAGCACTCCCCCGCAAGAACATCAAACTCATGTTGATCCTTCACCTTCTTCACTAGTAAGATCTTCTTCGCCTACTTCACTTGCAAGGTCTTCTTCCATTTCATATTCTTCGCCTACTTCACTTGCAAGGTCTTCTTCCATTTCATATTCTTCACCAAGTGAAAGCTCTGAAGCTAGTAACTCAGTGGATAAGAAGAAAAAGAGAATGGATATTAAGAAGAAGAAAAATAAACAAGGGTCCACACTTCCAACCACTGTCAGACATGTTGGAAAGAAACTAGTTACTGTTAATCGTGCTGGGAGGGTTGATTATGCCAAGATCACCCAAAAAACCCGTAAGCCCAACTACCCTTGCAGGCTTTGTAAGGGTATCCATCATCTTAAGGATTTCCCTGGTCTATCCAAGGTTATTAGTTTACACGCCCTTGCCAACCCATGTCATCAGCCTCTAAACAACATGTTGATGACCTCCCGTCAACTAGTTAAGATACCGTTGGGAAGAAGAAAAGTAGAGTCAAGTTCCGGTGTATGTTATGCAGAGGGAGTCATCAAACTCACATTTTCCCTCGTATGGACGAAGCCTTGAAATTACTGGAAGACATGAATATTTCAAAACCTCAACCTCCAGCTGCTTATCACAAGCTTACTCTCGACCCACCTGTAGTTGATGGAATGATCAATTCGGTCCCTTCATTGGTTAGTCTGGTTGATCATGTAGTCAATCTGGTCATGTCCTTAGTTGATCCTATTTCCAAAGTGGTCGATCTGATCCCATCATCGGTTGATCCCACTGCCCCATTAGAGAGTGTCACCCAAGCGGTCGATTTGTTTCCATCCGTTGACCCCATTCTCCCCGTGGAGAATGAAACCCAAGTGATTGATCTGATCTCTTCATCGGTCGATCCTACTCTCCCACTAGAGAGTAAACACGATACTACCCATGTTTTTCTCATTGATACAGAATCTACCGTGTTGGGGGGCATTCCTCCTTCTCCCACAAAACCCCCTTCAAGTAATGAGGCCATCATTTTTAATTGGGGTGTGCTAACTGGACCTCGTCTTACCTCTCACATTCCTTTCATGATTACAATACACGTTTGTGGTCGGGATGTTTCTCAAATGTTGATAGATGAAGGTTCGTCCATTAGTATTTTGTCCTCTATTTCTTGGAAAGCTTTGGGTTATCCTCAACTTGCGTCGGTTACACATAATCTGTTATCTTTTAACAGAAGAACCAATCACCCTTTAGGGATCCTTTCTCATTTTCCTCTAACTTTGGGAGGGAAAATTGTCTTTATTGACATCATGGTAGTCCAAGACCCCTTGGATTTCGATTTACTCCTTGGACGAGATTATTTCTATGCCATGAAAGCTATCGTGTCTACTCTTTTTTGTGTGATATATTTCCCTCACGATGGAATAATTGTGATTGTTGATCAACTTTCGTTTGTTGGCCCTGACTTGACCATCAACTCAATGACCTCCCTAAATGGTTCTTATAAGCAGACGATATCGCCCCCGCCACAGATCAATTATGTGGCATTGTCTCCCATGCATTCAACTTCCGATGAAGATGAACCTATCACTGTATGCTCAATCTCTTATGACTTAGATCTGGTAGTTGACATGGTGATCGCTTCGATAGGGTCTTTAGAGCTTGATCTCATTACCCCTGTTGCGACCCTCGACATGTGTTCCTTCCAGAGTGTGTTTCTTCCATCGAGTGAAGATCTATTGGAGGCCATGATCGAGTTGTGTCCCTTGACATAGTGTCCTTCCAGAGAATTGTCCTCTTGGAAGCCATGATCAAGAAGAGATTGTTGAGCACGGTTTTCTGATTTCAAGATCATTAAAAAATGAAACCAGCTTTTATCATGGTTTTCTGATTTCAAGTTCATTAAAAAATGAAACTAGCTGTGAGGATAGTTTTCGCGTCTCTGTAGCAACCTCGTTAAAAAATGAAACAGAGCTTACGAGGATAGTTTCTGCATCTTTGTAGAAACCTCATTAAAAAATGAAACAAAGGTTTTGAGCATGGTTTTCGGATTTCAAGCTCATTAAAAAATGAAACCATCTTTGAGCATGGTTTTGTGATTTCAAGCTCATTAAAAAATGAAACCATCTTTGAGCATGGTTTTATGATTTCAAGATTGTTAAAAAATGAAACCAGTTGTGAGGATAGTTTTAGCATCTCTGTAGCAACCTCGTTAAAAAAATGAAACAAAGATTACAAGGATAGTTTTTGCATCTCTGTAGCAACCTCATTAAAAAATGAAATAGAGGTTTTGAGCATGGTTTTCTTATTTCAAGCTTATTAAAAAATGAAACCAACTTTGAGCATGGTTTTCTGATTTCAAGCTCATTAAAAAATGAAACCAGCTTTGAGCATGGTTTTCTGATCTCAATCTCGTTAAAAAATGAGAACAGTTGTGAGGATATTTTTGCGTCTATGTAGCAACCTCGTTAAAAAATGAAACAAAGTTTATGAGCATAGTTCATGTTTCTATGTCAATCTCATTAAAAAATGAAACAAAGGTCCAGGGATTGAACCTGGATTCTCAAGCATAGTTTTTTTCCTGTGTCAAGTTTGTTAAAAAATGAAATAGTTTTTCCCCTCTTCAATTGAGTCAAGTAATTTATTAAGTATAGTATTTGAATCTTCTTTTCATCCTCCTATGCCGTTGGATGAATCGAATCTTGGGGGGCAATGCTTTCAAGATCTGGACTTCATGCTGAAGCTAAGTCGCTAGCTTCTTAAGTTGGGGCTAAGTACCAACCATCCCTGGATTATGTGTTGGGAAGTCGCAAGCATATTTTTTACTTTGGTTCAAGCTTTGTATAAAAATGAAACCACCTACCTCAAGCACAGTTTCCCTTGGTTCGAGCTTGTGTAAAAATGAAACCAGGTCCAAGCATAGTTTTGGCTAGTTTTAATCTTGTGTAAAAAATAAAATCTACCCCAAGCATAGTTTTGTTTTGATTTAAGCTTGTGTAAAAATGAAAACAACCCTAAGCTTAGTATTTGTTCTTTCTTGTGCTCATAAATCAATGAGAATGTAACTGAGTATACTTTTATCACTTTTTCAGACTCGTAAAGGTTATACGAAAAGGGAACCCCCTGGAGTTCCCTTTAAGCTCTTTTCAGACTCTCTAAACGTGAAAAGATTTCCGAGTGATCTTGTTCTTTTCACGCCCATTAAAGTATTTGAAGAAAATGTATTTTGAGCAGTAGATTATCTCTTTTTCGATCTCAATCAGACTACTTTACGAAAAAGGACATTTTGGAGTTTTATTTAAGTGTTTTTCAGACTCCCTAAACATGAAAAACCCCTGAGTTTTCTTTCTTTGGACTCATAAAACAAACATCGAAAGGCCCATATGGGACCGAACCAATCCTTCTTAGGGTTTGTTAAATATACTCCGAAGGACTCAATCGAGGGATGAACTTACCGTTCAAGCATATGTTATCCACCTCAAGATTGTGTAAAAATAAAGAGGTACTCACTATAAATTGTGGGGGAAAAATTGGGAAAGAAATATGTCTAAACCTGTATTCTATGGAAGAGTCACTTTTGAACATGACACCCTTTCACTCGCTTTGTGTCTTGGTTGGAAAATACTCTTGTCTCTTGATCATACTCCTTTATAAGATTACAATTTGGTCTATGATCCTTGTTGTTGAGTCATTGTTTCCAAGACAGTTGTTGTGTCGTCAATATGTTCAAAGAGAAGTTCAACCTGGAAAGCCTTCCATTACGTCAACCATTTATGTAGTCCTTAAGTCTTCTATTGCATTGGCCATCCTTGAGTCAGTCTTGAATCACTTGTTACTCTGATCTACTTCAAATCTTGTTACCTGTTTCGTGTCATTGATGGGGGTTACATTAAGGTCCTCCTATGACGAGTCTTTTCCTATCGACTTCAACTCATTATCCAGGAATTGGACTTAGAAACCAATTGGTACCTTGGAACTTGCATGCCTCAATGGTAGGTTTCCTTGCTTTTGACAGTAGATTTTCATTATTGACCCCTGATTGAGAGATTCCACTGAGTGTTCGACCTCAACTCATTGATTCACTTTCGTTGGATTGTACTGCATTACCTTGGGAGTCATTGGCATTAATGGTGATTTCCCTCACACTTGTTAACGGTATTCATTAATGACCGGTAATCAAGTGGTTTCTACCATGTTCGAATTCAACACATGTATTCACATGGTTAGATTCATACTATATAATGGTGGAGAAGAAGACCCTGAATATTTTTTGATAGATTCAGGTTGCATATGAGTATATTCATATTGTACTGGTGCATATATCCACAGTGTATGTTTCATGGCTATGTTCAAATTTGAGTCTTTAACACATAGATCCATAGCGTAGTTTTTGGTGGTTATGCTCAGATTTGAGTCATAATGGTATGGATCCACAGTGTATGTTTGGTGGCCATGACCTGTCTTACTTGACATGGATATTTCCATGTTGGCATTTATTCTTTGAGTCATTTGTATTCTGAGTATGGGAATGCCTACCTCAGTGATGATATATTATTGTACTATATTTCCTTGTTTGTTGGCAGGTTTCCGACCAATGTGTTCCTTGTTCCCTACACACACACTCGACAACGTATTTAAGCTATCTCTATGCTCTAACTTCATACTTTGGGGGGCTTGTTGTTACAAATTATTTTCATCACCCCTATGACCGTTAATGATGTAAACCTATATTTTGTCTTTAGAAGGATTAGTGGCCTGAATTCCTTAAGAAAGAATGGATAAGAACTTTTCCTGAGAGATGAAATCATATTTTTCTTTGTAAAAACCCTAATAAGGAGGATCATCGCACTTTGTCTAGTTATAGGGGTGCGGCGATCCTAGATCATCACATGTTGTACTATACCTGGTTTGCGACGTCGTCTCACTCTACTAAGTTTTAAGGGTGCGATGATTTTCATACATGGTGTTAGCACATATTGTTGGTCATGGGGTATTTTCCCTAGTAAGTGGTGTTCTAGCGAAAAAATAACCAAGAGGGGTTAAAAACCCACTTTCTACCTTTTATCCTAAGTTTTGGGCCTAGGCGCGTTGAGCTAAGAGGCACATCTGGGCAGCTGAGATTTGCATGCTAAGATCTACGATGCACAATCCTAATCGGACCCCCCCACCTGAGCATTCTTGCTTTAACGAGGGGGGGTCCGAGAAAGTGGTTTTCTGGCGTGGGCCCCACACTAACGTGGCACCTCCTCACGATGCTCGGACCCCCCCTCTCAATACCTATTACCAAATACCCTTCCTCTGAGCAAGTCGCTTACCACCTCCGCTTACTGCCCTCACCTCCTATCAACACCTGTCCCCCATTCAGTCTCTCTCCTCGCCTGTCACATCTCCCGCTCTCTTTCCACGTCTCTCTCCCTCACACCTGTCCTCCACTCATCGACCTCTCGCTCCCTCACACCTATCCTCCACTCATCGACCTATCGACCTATCACCATCTCACCTTCACATTTCACCCTATAACCGCCCGACAGATGTCCCACTTGTACTCCCTTTCATCTCCACCTAAGCTAGTTGTCCCCACCTCTTTCAACCACCGAATCTTCCCCTTTATACCTATCACCTTTGTGCCCTCTCTTCTCCCGACACCTATTCACCCCTACCCCTTCATACCACTTCTCTCACATGTCATTCCTCGTGCCTTTCCAGTCACCATTCTGCCACCATGGCTTTCCACCTGGCCGCCCATTCCTTGTCGTTTCCATGTTGATCTGCACCAAGCACCTTGCCTTCTCCTCCTTGTTAGCGTCCAAGTCTGCCTGCTAATCGCTCCGCAGAGGTCTAGCGAAGAACAAATCACCACAGTCAACATTCAAAGACCAATCACATTGATAGGTGCCGCGTTTGACTTCTTCCCGCTCAGATCCTGATGAAGCAGTTAATGAAAACAAGGAAGGTGGTTGAGACATCCTCTCCTTCCATAAATAGAAATCCAAAAAGGTATGGGTTGCAGAAGCAAGTTGTCAGTCCATACTGACATAGATCACATCCAACATAAGACTACATGGGCAGTCTGATCAACATCTGCATGCGCATCCTAACAGAGAATTTCATCAACACAAAGACTTGAATGCATGACATGATCGCGTCTCAGGCATTTGGAGCCAGTTCTGAGTATATGTAGGCATTTTTTCCATTTTTTTTAGTGTCGATGGTAGATCTAAGCTCCCAATTGTAAAATTTTAATGAAACTTCTGGTTCTTTGGTCACGTGTGTAATTTGAGACTTCTTGTTTAATGACAGTCAACTTTCTGTTCCACCTCTTTTGCCTCTAAGACTGAAAGACTCGGGCATGGATGATCCAGTCAAGTGTTGTAACTGTATTGTGATGTATGTTTGATTGCAGTGTTATTATAGCTTTTTTAGCTTCCTGAAGTTTTGGATCCAAGAAGATCTTGTATTCGAAGTTTTTCCTCTTTAAGTTGTTGGAAGACCAGATGTCCATAGAAAACCTTTACATTTTCTTCTCAAGTTCTTCCTCTTGCTCACCCTTACTTCAAATTACTGTCTGAATTTAGATCAAGAACTCATCTACCTATGCATACCATCCCAGTTTTTTGAGTTAAAGTGATATCATCCCGAGTTTGCATCCATTAGACCTCCCTTAAATTTATTCACTGTGATATAAAAACTGATGGGTATTGGGCTTACCTCTGCCGCAATTCAATGGTGACTTATAGTGATAACATTTTTGGTGTCTTTTTCGAGGAAGAATTGAATATTTTTCCTGGGATTGAATGAAAAATCTTATTGATTTTGAAGGTGCATCAAAACTCAATACATTGAAGATTACACTGTGCACCTAGTGACTCCACTGTTTCAGCTGTGGCTTCCAGAGGCAAACACATGAGGTCTACCCCACAACTGCCTCTAGCAACACCTGAAGCTGACCCAAAGAAAATTTTCATAATATGAAATACCCCTCAGGAAGGTAGTTCGACAGCTAAACCAGGTACTTCTGATGATTTTCACCATCCTCCTTTAAAAATTCCAATATCTGCTTCTCTTTTTCCTGTTATACCAGCTATTGGAGTTTCCCGAAATTTAAAGTTTGGGAGTGTTCCTGCTAATTTCTCCCCTCCGGGTCTGGGATTGGAAGGATAAATCCTTGTCACTCCTATCTCCCTTGAAGTTGTACTATGGTTTAAACTGAGGACCTCAGAAGATTTTCCCACTCCGGGTTTTACCACCCCTCCCCCTGTTAGAGTCGTTGCATTTACATAAATCCAAACCTTTGCTCCCTCAAGCCCTACGACCTTTTCCCCAAACACTTAGTCGATCCCCTTTTCTCCCATAAGAACAATTCCACTCTCCCCGATCCGAGCTCCATATCCTCCTGGTTCGCCTCCAGCTATCTTCACTATGGCAGGTTCCAATCTCACAAGGAATAGAATGGATTCCATAGTGGCTGGAAGGTATGCCCCTATAGTCTTACCTCATTCGATGAATGCTCTCCCTGCTAGAGATTACCTAAAATACATGCCCAAATTCATAGGAGAAGAAGACATAACTGCTGAAGAACACCTTTCTACCTTCTACAGTTATGCAAACAATCTAAATATTGAAAACGAGGATGTGTGGATGAGAATCTTTGTCCAGAGCCTTGATGGCGAGGTTAGGAAATGGTTTAGGGGGTTGACCCCTGGATCCATTGTTGGGATTGAAGCTTTAGATTATTTTTTGAGACTATGGGGGGATAAAAAGGACTTTATGTATTATATCAGAGAGTTCAGGTCCCTAAAGAGAAAAGAGGGAGAATCTATCTCTGATTTCTCCAAGAGATTCAACAAAATGTACAATAAGATCACTGCTTAGATAAAGCCTATTGAAGCCTCTGCCAAAATTACTTATGCTAGTTCTTTTGACCCTAATTTCCACCTGCTATTAAGAGAGAGAAGATATACTTCCTTGGCTCATATGAATATGCAACCCTCGAACTAGAATCCAATGTGTTGGCAATTGACAGATTTAGAGGTAAAGCTGCCAAAGACAGAG
Source organism: Picea engelmannii (assembly GCA_009831015.1). Taxonomy (NCBI): domain Eukaryota; kingdom Viridiplantae; phylum Streptophyta; class Pinopsida; order Pinales; family Pinaceae; genus Picea; species Picea engelmannii. Next base: position 118,145 of record ML782381.1, on the reverse strand, counting down.
GAAGGGGGAGTTCTGAAGCCTCAACCTCTGGTTCCCCTATGTCCCACCCTCAAGTAGATGAATTGACCAAGCTGGTGAAATCTCTTTTGGTAGAGATCGAGAATATGAAATTCGAAGGGAAGAAGAGTTATAAGAATGCCCAAAATGCTGATAGCAGAGGTAACTTTAGAAGACCTAATATTTCCCCTCAAATACTCCCAACAGAGTCTCGTAATAGAGAGAGGGATGATCAGAAAATCCAAACCCCTCTCCAAAATAACCTTGTTGCTGATGAGGAAGGAGAGGAAGAAGATATTGAATATGAGATCCATTTCCTTGGAGACACCTCCCCATTTCCCCATTTGACCTAATTCGCATACAAGGAGTCCCTCATGGACAACCAAATAAATGATCTGAATAAAGGAGAGAATACCAATAGTAGTCCAAATAAATGTAACCTCGGGTCTATGAAGAAAGAAGGGAAGTCTGACATCCCTGATCATCCTTCCAAAGTAGAGAAGCCTGCTAAAGATGCAGTGAATGACATAAAGGAAAAGAAAATGCAGTTCCCTCACCAGTAGCTAAAGGTCCTGTCCTAGAAGTGAAGGAAATTCTGAATCCCCCCTCCTATTTTAGATTTGAGCATGAGATTCAAAATATTGGGATGCCTATACCCCTTTCGGAGCTAGTCAAGCACGAAGATTTAAAAAAATCCGGCTCTAAACTGTTACAATCCAAGCCTACATCTCACTCCTCAGACTCAGTGAATCTTCAGAATGAAAAGCCAACAATCATCTTAGGTCCCATGATAGAATATAGAGATGATTCATCCCCTCCCTTATATACATCTCTGACCATACATGACAAGGTGCTCCATAACTGTTTGATGGACTCAGGGGCTTCTCATAATCTCATGCCCAAATCTATCATGGATGAACTTGGATTAGAAATCACAAAGACTTACCATAGCTTGTATTCTTTTGATTCTAGGAATGTGCAGTGTCTTGGGGTCATCAAAGATCTATTCGTGACCTTGTTTCAATTGCCCATGAAAAGTGTGGTCATGGATATCGTGGTGGCTTATGTTCCCCCTAAGTTTGGCATGTTGTTGTCAAGATCTTGGATAAAGAGACTTGGGGGAACATTGTAGATGGACCTCACATATGCTGCCATTCTTGTGTTGAGAGGGGAGCATATAAGACTGTACAGAGAATCTCAGTTGGCCTACATTATAAGTGATGAATTTGACCCCACCTGTTGGAAGATTGGTTGTTGTCATTGATGTCAACCCTAGTCATTAGTTTTGGACCGCAAGATTGATGAAGGTATTTGGACATGAAGGAAAATGCATATGCAGATAAAACACCCATGGATGGATAATATACATCATTTTGTTTCTAGTGGTATGTGGCACGTCATGTGGATCCTCATGGTTGGGGAGAAATGAATTTTTGAAGATGACAAAGTGAATTGAAAAAGGAAATACAGGTTGGCCCTGAAGACAATTAAAGAAAAGAATTACAAAATAAGAAAGTGGCAGGTCAGCCCTAATGTTAAAACAAAGTGACATAAGTGGTATAAATAAATATCATTATACATTCATTTTATATACAAGTCGAATTTCAGAGGAAATCAGAAGTAAAGAAGGCCAGATTTCAAGGGAGGATGAAGTCATTTGGTGATGTGTTCTAAGCTATGTTATTTACAGGTCATCTTACCATTTTCTCTTTAAATTTTTTTTGTAGAATGATTCATATGGTTAAATTGATACGACATTGATAAGACATATCAAGGTACCCATGGTAAAAATTTTAGCTCTTTATTCACTGTAATTTTGGAGATACACTCTGTGGAAGATAAGGTTTTTGACTAGTCCTGAAGCTAGTCAATAAACAGGTGTTTCGGGTAAAACAGTCATAAATTCTTCATAGAGAATCCAAATGAATTGAGAACAATTTCATTGGAAATAGTATGGAATGTAGTTTCTTGTGTGAAAGTTTCAAAATCTGATGTTAAATATTGAGCGTGAGGCATTCTGTACAAGTTCACTCTCCTGAATAAATCAGAATTGAACAAGGTCTACCATTCTCTCTATAACTTCTTTTTGGGGAGGATTCAAGGAGTGAAACTTGGAGAAGTTTCAGAGAATACATTGAGTAATATTATCTACAGGATCATAGTATTCCAAGAATATAAGAATTGCAGAAGTTGAAGAATTCTCAGGAAGCATTATCAGGTTCTATGTGATGGTTGGTTGATGGTGATGATTTAATGTAAAGTTTTATTATCTCTCATATATTCCTTGGTGGAAGGAAGGGGAAAGGATGGAGATTTCAACGCTCTCTTGATATTGGAGGATTGTATATTCCTTTTGAAGGTTTATCACTCCCTTTACATTTGGAAGTTGTAGCTACCTTTGGAAGTCATTACTTCCCTTGAACAATAACTATTAATTATTTCTCATATATTGTGCATGGTGTATTGTGGTGTAATGGTGTAAATCATATATTTTTATTCATTGATCATTGGATATAATTGAATGGTTTAAGTACAAGTTGAAAAAGGTTTTAAATTGTACTTGATACAGATTCACCCCCCTCTTAGTATCGACAATTGGAATCAAAGCAGGTTTCCTACCGAACAGTTTAACCATTGGAAGGAAAATCCTGAGCATAGATGGATGACCATTAGGACATTTAAAATGGGATTCAAATATTTGATGGAATAAATTATGCATACTGGAGTGATAGAGTAAAAACTTACCTAACAGCTTTGGGAGTAGACATTTGGTACTCAATTGTAAATGGCTATGTAATCCCAAAGAATGCTCCAACTGATCCAAATGAGAAGAAGCTTATGAGTTGTAATTCAAAAGCTAGACATGTTATTCTAGGAGAATTGGCACCAACCTTTGCTAGAAAAGTGATGAACTGCAGCATTACTAAAGAGGTATGAGACAAACTCAAGAGTATCTACGAAGGTGATCCAAAAGTTAAGCAGGTCCAGATTCAATGACATAGAGAAGAATTTGAAAATTTGAAGATGAATGAAAAGGAAGATATTGAAACCTATTTTCTCAGAGTTGATAAAGTTGTTAATGCTATCAGAGGATTAGGTGAAGAGCTTGATGAATCCTTGGTTGTACAAAAAGTGTTGAGATCACTTCTCTTGAAGTATGATGCTAAGGTCTCTGCCATTGAAGAAACTAGGGACTTGACCAAAATGACAATGGATGAATTACATGGGTCTCTTATAGCATATGAAATGAGAACATGTACAGAAAGTGACTAGCGAAACAATGAAGCAGCCTTTAAATCTATAAAGAAGAAAAAATACAAGGATAACGACCTTGATGAAGAAATAGAAAATTTCATAAGAAGGTTCTAGAAGGGAAGTGGAAGATACAAAGGTAAGTCTTCTCTCAAATGCTTTAACTGTGGTAGCATAGGACATATTGCTGAAAACTGATACTATAAAAAGATAAGTCTCAATAGTAAAAAGAGCTTCTACTCCAAGGATGATGACATCTCCTCAGATGAGAGTGATGAAGAAGATAATGTTGGAGGAGAAGTCCCCTTCATAACCCAAGAACCCCAGGATGATGATCACAATAATTCTAAAGAAGAAGAAATCATTTATGAAGAAGATTCAGATGAAGAAACCAACCTTGATTCCTTTTGGGGATACAAAGACAATGCAGAGAGTGAAGAAGAAGATGAGAATATTGAAAAGTTGAAGCATGTTGAAACTAAAAATAGAAAGCTTAGAAACACAAACATAATACTAAAAGGTGAATTGAGTAGTTGTGAAGAAGAGAATTACAAGCTTGAAAAGACCATTAATAGCTTGAAGGAACAATTAGAAGATTATGAGAAATTGAAAGAAGAATTGGATCACACAAAAGGGAGCTACTATTGAGAATAGAAAAATTGAAGAAGTTCGAAAAAAAACACTGAAAAATTATATGAGATCCTTATCAGTCAAAGATATCCAAACGACAAGACAGGACTAGGATACAATGACAGTTTGAAGACAACAAAACAAGAGAAGGAAGATTAAAATGATGAAACCAACACTCCAGAAAAATTTGAAAAACAAGATAGAAGACTAGAATTCAGAAGGAATGAGACATCCAGAAGATCACTTATTCCCAGGTATCAAAATTTCTTTATTGGACATTGTTATACTTGTGGAAATTTTGGACACAAGGAAATCAATTGTAGAATCAATGAATGACATAACTATGCAAGCTACATGAATGGTGAAAATAGTAGATATGTAAATGTTCGTAGACATGTCAACAATAATTATAATCTGTTAGACCCATTAATGGATCAAAATATTGTATGTTACAAGTGAAATAATCTTGGTCACAAAGCACGAGATTGCAAAGAGATGAAGGAAGATAATCGTATGTGTTAAGAACAATTCTTGTCTTGGGCACAAGAATATTCAGGTCTGCAAGTTGTACGAGAAGCGTCCAAGCACAACACGGAAAAATCTCGTTTCAGGCTTCCAAGCAAGTAAATGAGCGAAATTATGTTGTCAACGACCCAGATTCATCTATAGGAGAAGATCGATGATCGGCGGGAAATCGGGGTTAGCGGACTTGCGCCGGGATTAGCACGATGGGTAGCGTCTATATTGCATGCAAGAAAAGACATCAGCTGTCCATCCAAAGGACGCGTGGCGTGATATCTAGTCACGTCGGCATTTCAGCATTCAAGAGTTCGAAGGGTGAGGGTTTCACGGCGTTCTACATCTTGAAACCCCGAACCCCGAAATGTCGATAAGCGCCTTTGAAGATAAGCCTATGGTCCTAGCACCCGGTCACGTCAAGCGAGCCTGGTAATGGAGGCAACCCTCTTCTAACATCAAATACCATCTTGACTGTTCCTCTGGAGGACACACGACGTACATCCGTGCTTTTGTGGTTTGGTCAATCGAGATTTTGAGGAAAATTGCATCGTGAACCCCCGGTGCCAGAAATCTCGAAAGAATCGAGAGCGTCCATTTGAAGGACACACGACACAATAGCTGAGCCACGAGTGGGGCCCTTCAGGATTTTCATGTTGAAAGTGCTGAGGTCATCTCAACCATTCATCCATCAGCGAGGCTCGGGCACATTTAATTTAAAGAGGGCACAGATCTGGATGGTCGTGATCCAGGCACTCAAATTCACGGACGAGATTCAATTCCGCACCCCCTCTGTCATTCTGGCTTTAACAAGAGGGGGGGTCCGGAATCAGAGATAATGTATGCGTGCATCTGGACGACCCAAGTCTCGGTGCTTAGATCTATGGTCTGTATTGAATTCTGGACCCCCCCATCGGTTAAAGCCTTTAATGGAGGGGGGGGGGGTCCGGAATGGAATTTCACTCTAGCGGGCCCCCTATCTGTACATGGCATGAATATACTGGTCCCAAGTCCTCACCGCCTGCCATGTGTCCCTTTCGCCTAGTCACCTCCACCTCAACACCTCCCTCCATTCGCTGTCTCCTGTCCTCGTATCACTTCCACGAAAGCACCCCTTTCCCCCCCTGCCTCACCTTCACCATACTGGCACCTACAACATCCTCATCAAGCATGCCACATATTCCACCTCTCATCCTGTGAACCATTCGACTGGTCCAGGTGGCCCCTCGAAAAGACCTCCACGTCCCCAAAAGGAAGAGTTGACAAGAACCGTTCCTGATCTCAAGAGGGCAGTTATTGCAGTTGTTGGAGGAGGTTAGACATTGTCTCCGTCATAAATGGAAAGTCTAGCAAAGGACTAAAGCTGGTCGATTCGGCTGCAGCAGGACAGTCCGAAATCTGATAGCGTCTGTCATAGGTGCACGATCAACTAGAGTCTGCATGCACAGACTGTCAGAAGACATCCAGACACAATATTTTTAATGCATCATTTTGTTTTTGTTGTTGTTGTTATTTTGAGTATATGAAGGTGTTTTCGCCATTTTTGTAAGCATCGATGGTGGAGCGAAGCTCCCGACTATAAAGTTTTAGTAGACATCTCTAGTTCTTTGGTTATGCATCTGTATGTAAGATTTCTTGTTTAATGACAGACAATTTTCTTATCCCATCTAGTTTTCATCTCATACTGAGGGAGTTCATGATTGACTGATTCACATGAATTATTGCAATTATGTTACGATAAAGGATTTATTGTTGCATTGTTGTATTCTCCGGTTTTCTGCGTTTGAATGTAAGAAGATCTTGTGTTTAGATGTTTTCTCCTACAGTCTGTTAGAAACCTAATGTTTACGATAGACCTTTGCAGTTCTCTTATACAAGTCTTCCCCCTACTCACCCTTACTACAACTCATTGTTTGAAGTTTATCTAAGACCTCACTTGCCCATGCATGCCTGGCCTAGTTTCGGAGTTAGAAAAACATTGTTTTGAGTTAACTTCCATTCGATCACCCCTTTTTATAAAAAAATCGTGACATAAATTGATGGGCATCGGGCTCTGCTCCTACTGCAATATAGGAGTGACTTCTAACGCTAACATTTTTGGCTCCATTCCCGGGGATGAATATTGAATATTTTCCCCGGGATTGAACGAAAACGATTAACTGATTCTGAAGGTGCATCAGATATCAGAATTATCAAGATTGCTACTGTGCACCTGGAGACTCCACTGTGGCGACTCCATTGTTTCCACTTCACTGTTTCAGCTGTGGCTACTGTTGGCACACCTGAAAGATAACCCAGATGAGCTTTCTCAAGAAGGTTTCAGCGGCTGCTTTCTCAGCCTAAGAAGCTTCCTGGGGTAACGACAACGTTAAGATCTGACCTTTGATGGTGAACAAGGACCAGGCATATTCAAAGATGTAAATCTTTCACCTGGCGACTCTATGATTCAAGGATCGATTGGCGACTCCACTGGTTCGATATGGAGAAAATCTTAGCTCAAAGGTTTGCTTTCTGTGACTTTTCTCAGATAGTTGGTTTTCCTAATGCACTTCCTGACAGAGACCAATGGGAAAATTTCCTCCCTAAATTTCATGCAACAATTTCGGAGGTACCAGCTGAGCATTTACTGGACTTTCATGAGGTTATTCATCGACTTAATATCATGCATGAAGATTTCCAGATTAAGCTCTTCAGGTATTCGTTGAAGGGGAGTTTCTCTTGAATGGTGTCGGTCTCTTCCCGCTGCAAGCATCCGCTCTTTAACAGGTTTTCATACAACTTTCAATTCATTTTGTAAAGATTATTTTCTAGCTGATTGTTTGTATGAAAAATGTTGTGAGGAGTTTTCTTCACTTCATGAAGCCTCTGCTGGCCCTGAAGACCATGTCCATGATGAAGCTTTTACTGTGGAGGAAATCATTTTCCAGGAAAATATAGAGGTGTTGAATGATATTAATTGTGTTATCCCTAGAATGGAAGCATCTGACATCATATCAGATGCCTCTGTTCTTTTAGATGTTCATAACGATCAACATGCCTCTTATGGAAATTGTGAGTTTATAGAGAAAATGTGGTCCATGGTAGATGACTCACCTGGATATCGGGTTGAAGCATATGTTCCTAGCAGCTCTGCTCATGATGATGAAGAACCTCTTTTTTTAAAAGAGGGGTTAGTTTTGGAAGAGGATTCTTATCTTTTCCTCCAGGGCGTTTCTCAGGATATATTTTTACCTGGGATTAAAGAGAAAAGGATTATGTATGAACAGCCAGAAACAACAGGTCCCACTATCCCTGAAATGGACATTTTTGACGGGATCACCATTCTAGAGGAGGATCATAGGGATAAGGGTCAACCCTTTTTTGATGAATATTATAGTGATGATGAGCAACAAGCTTATCCAAAATTTGATCACTATAAAGACACTGACCAACATGACAGTGAGAAGAGCCATCCCATGGTCCCTATTTATGATGAATACGAGTCTGACCCGGGGGAGAGCCAACCAGAAGAGGAGAAAGAACCAGAGGAGCAGAATATTTCCTGTCTAGAACCAGTCAGCGAGCAACCACTGCCTGAGAGCAATGAGCCTATGTCAGTTGTCCACCAACCTGTGCTTATCAGAGATATTCAGCCACATGTGAATAACTATGTAGCAGAGGAGGCTGTCTGTCGCCCATTTTCTGGAATTCGCCACTCATTCTATGACCCTGTTAGCAAGTAAATGGAGTGGCATTTCCTCTATGCCTTAGAGCCACCCACCTTCATCTTCACGACAACCCTTGAATATGAATCAAAATATGTAACCATTCTGATCTCCTGGTTACATTGTCTATTATCCATCATCGACAGAAGGAAGGAGCTTCTATTCAGGAAGATGATTGAATGGCTATGGTGGAAGTTTGCTTTCACCTAGCCCCATGTAAAGGATTATGATAGTTTAGGACTGCACATAAATAAGCTCTTTTGAGCATGTATCTTGTTTTGTTTCACTTTTATTTTTCGGCCTGTATTTTTCAGTAGGGGGTGTTTTGAGCATGACTCCATAGCCCAATAGCAAGGCACTGGAACTGCAAAATGAGTCCTTAGAGCATCACAGGGATGACTCTATCCCCCATGGAGCCTAATATTAACAACAATTCTTGTCTTGGGCACAAGAATATTCAAGTCTACAAGTTACATGAGAAGTGCCCAAGCACAGCACAAAAAAATCTCGTTTCAGGCTTCCAAGCAAGTAAACGGGCAAAATTATGTTGTCAATGGCCCAGATTCATCCATAGGAGCAGATCGACGGTCGACGGGAAATCGGGGTTAGCGGAGTTGCACCAGGATTAGCGCGATGGGTAGCGTCTATATTGCATGCAAGAAAAGATATCAGTCCTCCATCCAAAGGACGCGTGGCGCGAGATCTAGTCACGTCGGCATTTCAACATTCAGGAGTTTGAAGGTTGAGGGTTTCACGTCGTTCTACATCTCAAAACCCTGAACCCCGAAACACCGTTAAGCGCCTTTGAAGCTAAGCCTATGGTCCTAGCACCCGGTCACATCAAGCGAGCCTGGTAATGGAGGCATCCCTCTTCTAACATCAAATACCATCTCGACCGTTCCTTTGGAGGACACGCGACATACATCCATGCTTTCGCGGTTTGGTCAATCGGGATTTTGAGGAAAATTGCATCGTGAAACCCCGGTGCCAAAAATATCGAAAGAATCGGGACCGTCCATCTGAAGGACACACGGTGCAATAGCTAAGCCATGAGTGGGGCCCTTCATGATTTTCATATTGAAAGCATTGAGGTCATCTCAGTCGTTCATCCATCAGCGAGGCTCAGGCACATTTAATTTAAAGAGGGCGTAGATCTGGACGGTTGTGATCCAGGCACTCAAATTCATGGATGAGGTTCAATTCTGCACCCCCTCTGTCATTTTGGCTTTAATGAGAGGGGGGGTGGGTCCGGAATCGAAGATAATGTATGCGCACATCTAGACAGCCCAAGTCTCGGTGCTTAGATCTATGGTCTGTATTGAATTCTGGACCCCCCCATCAGTTAAAGCCTTTAATGGAGGGGGGGGGGTTTGGAATGGAATTTCACTCTAGCGGCCCCCCTATCTATACGTGGCATGAATATACTGGTCCCAAGTCCTCACCGCCTGCCATGTGTCCCTTTTGCCCAGTCACCTCCACCTCAACACCTCCCTCCATTCACTATCTCCTGTCCCCGTATCACTTCCACGAAAGAACCCCTTTCCCCCCCACCTCACCTTCACCATACTGGCACCTACAACATCCTCGTCAAGTATGCCACATCTTCCACCTCTCATCCCGTGAATCGTTCGGCTGGTCCAGGTGGCCCCTCGAGAAGACCTCCATGTCCCCAAAAGGGAGAGTTGACCAGAACCATTCCTGATCTCAAGAGGGCAGTTATTGCAGTTGTTGGAGGTGGTTAGACATCGTCTCCATCATAAATGGAAATTCTAGCAAAGGACTAAAGCTGGTCGATTCGGCTGCAACAGGACAGTCTGAAATCTGATAGCGTCTATCATAGGTGCATGATCGGCCAGAGTCTGCATGCGCAGAATGTCAGAAGACATGCAGACGCAATGTTTTTAATGCAACGTCTTGTTTTTGTTGTTGTTGTCATTTTGAGTATATGAAGGCATTTTTTCCATTTTTGTAAGCATCGATGGTAGAGCGAAGCTCCCGAATGTAAAATTTTAGTAGACGTCTCTAGTTCTCTGGTTATGCATCTGTATGTAAGATTTCTTGTTTAATGACAGATAGTTTTATTATCCCATCTAGTTTTCATCTCATACCGAGGGAGTTCATGATTGATTGATTCACATGAATTATTGCAATTATGTTACGATAAAGGATTTATTGTTGCATTGTTGTATTCTCCAGTTTTCTGCATTTGAATGTAAGAAGATCTTGTGTTTAGATGTTTTCTCCTACAGTCTGTTAGAAACCTGATGTTTACGATAGAACTTTGCAGTTCTCTTATACAAGTCTTCCCCCTACTTACCCTTACTACAACTCACTGTCTGAAGTTTATCTAAGACCTCACTTGCCCATGCATGCCTGGCCTAGTTTCAGAGTTAGAATAACATTGTTTTGAGTTAACTTCCATTCGATCACCCCTTTTTATAAACAAATCATGACATAAACTGATGGGCATCGGGCTCTTCTCCTACTGCAATCCAGGAGTGACTTCTGATGCTAACAGTATGCAAAATGTCTGTATACCAACTACAACATGGGAAATGAAAGAAATTCCACAAAATGAAAACTGTCAAATAATATTGGTCGCTAAAGAATGCAAAGAAGAAGATGAATGGTTCATAGACAGTGGGTGTGCTGAGACCCGAAATTGACATCCCCATTACCCTATTATACTCTTCACCTATACCTTTTTGGCCTACCTAAAGCTTGAGTGAATGACAAAAACACTACCAATTGCCAGTAATAAGGTCATACGGTAAAGTATGGTTAATTCATGCATTTTGTGGTTTATTGAGTTAAGGAATTAAATATTTCATTTACTGATGCTCAATTTGTCATATGTGAATCTTTGACCTCTAGATGTCTAGCATTCCTATACCAGCTCAGCCATCCGATACCCACATGCCAAGACTGCTGCTATCTGAATCCGGTACCAAGCACATTCGGTACTAAAATAGCATCTGTTGCGATCCGGTACCAACACACTGTTATGATCCGGTACCAACGACCACACACTATCATGATCTGATAACACCTTTTATGCTATGTTATGATCTGGTACCACCTTTTGCACCCTGTCGTGATCCGATACCATCTTCCTGTTATGATCCGGTACTAATATGGAAGAGCCTAATGCACTAAGTTAAGTGCCAGATCTCGCCTAAGTCAATTGGTGGAAGTCTATTTTTTTTAGCAAGGCTATGATAAGAAAAGTTTGTTAATTGCCTCATCCTCATGCACTTTGTGTCATGAGGATGAAGCTAAAGATGTAACCGAATGATTGAACTTAATAACTGATTGATTTGCAAATCACTTCACCTCCTTGTGTTTCACGATTCAAACTATTAAATAGTCGTGGCAAGGATGGTAGAGGGAGTAGGAGAATTAACATATTGCTAATATGTGAAGCCGCATGTGATGGTACATAACATTTTCTGAGTAAAGATTAATAGAATGTCATTTATATCCATGTTCTGATTATCTATGATTAAGTATGAGTTGAGTTGTTAACAAGAGTTTCAATTTTATGCTTTGAAATGTGAGTGAGAGTAATCTGTGTGTCGAAAGCAAGCTTCCTTCAGACTTCAATATTTGACCTGTTAAAGCGACAAGGGCACACCACCCAACAACGGTTAGCCTCTTTATAGATTAGGATTAGTATTTTTTTTCAGTAGTATAAACATTGAATTAGTTAAAGATTTAACTCCGTTAGATGATAGCAGTACAGATTAGATTAAGATTTCCATTCTATATTTGCTTAGAGATCTTTAATTGCTCTGTTTTTACATATGCCATGTTTCTGTTATGATGAATTTGATTTCCTTGAGTGATCATAGATGTTGGCAGAAATAGTCAAAACTACTTGGATAAGAACTAGTGAAGTTCATTGTGAACCACAACAGAACCAACATATTGACTATTGAACTACCCATGCTATGCTTTGTTGATTGGTGTGTGATTTCTTTTCAGAAGTGTGGATTGTATAATTAGTTTTCTAGGTCAGATATCAGATTTGATCTATCAAACCAATTCCATCTCATACTTGCATGTTCCATAATGGAATAAATGGCCTCTCTGAGAAAGACAACCAAAGTACATTGTAGTTTGCTATTTTGATTTGTTTCCAGCATGCATAATCTAGTTTAATTCTATACTCGTGACATTAGAAATTACCTTTCTTACTGGTGTCTTGTAACTCTGTTGATTACGAATCCCGGATTGATAATTAATGAGTGAATTATACTAAACATATAAGTAGCACAACATTTTGGCACCGTTGCCGGGGAGTTACAAACGGTAGGAAGTAATTTTTTTAGATTGTTTGCATAAATTTTAATGTTTTTAAAAGGCTGCTTGAGGGAGGAGGATAAAATGTTTAAGACATGAGTGAAGAACCACGCGGCCACTAGAGTGGGGTTCTCCGAAGCTAGGTTGCCTTCTTACCTTGTAGATAGAATTAGGATTTCAATTAAGCTAAAAGAATCAAATTTCCATTTTATGCATAGATATAGAGATAACAAGGGTAGATTTGTAAGCTCCAAAGATTCAAAAACAAACCCCCCCACTAATCCAACTGACACTGGTGTAGGAAAAATTTCACCAATAGAAAATTCAAGGGGAGCCAGTGAGGCTCCAGAAGGAGAACCTAAAATGGAAGAATCAGTATTGGGAAAGGAAGAACGTGAGTCTGCTGAACATTTAGGAGACACAAAAATCCAGTTTCTGAACCATCCATCAGTAGAATGGCAGAAGAAGAAGGAAATGCAACTACAGAGACTAAAACCTTTGGGTTTCCAATCTTGGATATTTCCAGAAACATCAGCATGAAGATTATCCCATTATCATCGTTACCCACTTTCAGAGGTATGTCAACTGAAGATCCAGATTTATTTTTATTCGAATTTGACATATTATGTAGAAGCTATAACTACTTAGATGATGCCCAAAAACTTAAGCTTTTTCCTGCTACAATGAAATATTCATCCTTAAGATGGTTCATGAGCTTAGGAGAAAATACAATCCTTTCTTGGGATCAAATGAAAGACACATTTTTACGAAAATACCAAGACTATTGTAAGGATAATGTTAAAAAAGACATTTTTAAAATGCATCAAACAGAAGATGAAAGTTCTGAAGACTACTTAGAAATCTTCTTATACAGCTATCAAAAGTTAAAACTATTCACCTTAGACCTAGCTGTAGTAAGAACTGTATTCTTGAAAGGTCTTAGGGATGATTGCATAGAAGTTTTAAACTTGTTGAGTTCAGGAGATGTACACCAAAAGCCTTTTTCAGAAATTGCAGATTACTGTAGGAGATACTCAAGAGGACAAGCTAAAACAGGAAAAGGACCAAGAGATCCTTTTAGCAAAAATACAAAACAAAGTTCAGGGACTGTCACCAGAAATGAATTAGGAAACTTATTGGAGAACTTTAAAACAAACATCTTGAGAACAATAAGTAACCAATTAGATACTCTAAAACTGAAAAAAAACCAAGAAGAAGATGCTTTAGCAATATTTTGTCATAGATGCTGAAAGAAGCACAACATCGAGAAAGAGTGCCCATTAAATGTCATAGAAATCTATGGTTTGTGTACACTAGAAAACCCCACATTTGAGTGTCCAACCTTGCTTGAACTACAAGCCATGTATAGGAGAGGAGGAGTCTCACAAGAACAACCATACCCTTCTAGAAGACCTCAGAGAGCCCAAAATCCCAATACATTTTATGATCCTAATACACAATATCAACAACAACAATGGGGTCCTTCTCCAATGACTTATCCACAATGGACACCTCAACAAACTCAGCCTTGGAAACAAGGTTGAAGGGGACCTATCTATGGAAATCCCTCTTACCCTACATATCCACAGTACCTTGCAAACATTTTCCAATTACTACCTGGATTCAACCCACCACAGATGCAAGCTTTACTCCCACCTCCTATACAAAAACAATTTACAAACCCCTTGAATCCTAATCAACAACAACAAGTATCTATAAATGCCAATCAACAACCACAAAACCAAGATGCCCATAACCCTCTAAGACCAACAATAATCCCTACCTAGCCAGTCCCTAACCCCAATAATCAACCCACCCACCCCGTGCAGAATACAAAAGTTCAAACCTTTCCCACCTATGAAATTCAATTACGATTAGGGAAAGTTGTAAACCAATCAGATCCTGTAGTAATAATTCAGGAAGAAAATGATAGTCATTCTAAGGAAGAAAACACTCAAACCACCCCTACAGAAGAAGAGGCCTCTCCTCCTATCCCAATCACTTCTTAGTCTGTGCGAGTACCCCAACAGATTAATCTCCCACCTTACCCCGAAAGACTATTAGTGAAGAAACCTGACCCACCCCTGCACAAAGATATAGAAGATGAATTACGAAATGTGTGCATAAAAATACCTCTGCTACAAGCTATTAAATATATCCCTATATACGCCAAAATTATAAGGGATCTTTGCATTAAGAAACCAAGAAGGAAGAAGAAGGAACCTCCTCTTGTTCAGGTAGTGGGACAATTATCTAAATTTATTTCTGAAATGCCATACAAATATAATGACCCTGGAAACCCAGTTGTCATTGTTGAAATTAATGGTATTTCTCTACCAAAAACACTCATTGATTTGGGTGCAGCTATTAATGTAATGTATTTTGACACTATGCAAAAGCTCCAAATCAACCAGTTAAGACCAACCCAAACCATGATCGAGTTGGCAGATAAGTCAGTCATTAGCCCTGCAGGAAGTCTAGATGATGTCACAGTCACTCTAGATTGTTGGGAATATCCAGTAGACTTTTTAGTCATCTGTTCTAAATAATCCTCCAAACCAGGACACCATGTGGTTCTTGGCCGCCCTTGGTTGGCTACAACAAATTCCTTTATTAGCTGTTGGTCTGGTGAGATGACTATATCCAATGGCACACGTAGCCAAAAACTTGTCCTCTTCCCTCTTGCCCAACTGGCATAGGAAATACCTATTTGGTTAGAAAACCCTTATGGAGAGGAAGATTGCATCAGACCTCTGTTAACACTTGAACAAGTAAGAGGAATACAAGAACAATCAAATGAACAAGTCTTAAGCTTATTTTTGGCTGACACAAATTGCATTGAATATCCAAGGTCTTTTGCAGAATTGTTACATATTTTTAGTTTTGAATTTCAACAAACTTGGCACCCTGATATCACTTAATTATACACTTTATCACAAACCCCCTCAAATAAGGAAGAAACTACTGAACTTGTTGAGATTAGCCCAGGAAAACCTTTGTATATCAACTCTAGTTTGGAACCAGAACAAAAGACACAAGTGATTGAAATGCTCCAAAGACAATTTGATGCCTTTGCATGGGATTATGTAGACATGAAAGGCATTCACCCTGACACATGCACACATCATATCTACACTAATGACCAAATCAAACTAGTTAGACAGCCTCAACGAAGGATGAATCCATCCCTTAAAGATATTGTAAAAGAGGAATTGCAAAAACTCCTTCGAGCCAATCTCATATAACCCATTTCAGATAGTCAATGGGTATCTCCACTTGTCATAGTTCCCAAGAAAAATGGTAAGTGGAGGATATGTGTAGACTTCCGGGAGTTAAACAAAACCACCCATAGGGATTACTTTCCCTTACCATTTATCGATCAGGTGTTGGATACCCTGTCCGGAAAGAAGTATTTTTGGTTCTTGGATGGGTTTAGTGGCTACAACTAGATACAAATAGCACCCGAAGACCAGGAGAAGACCACTTTCACCTGCCCTTGGGGCACATATGCTTATAGGGTTCTCCCTTTCGGACTTTGCAATGCCCCAACCACTTTTCAAAGAGTTGTCCTAGCCATTTTCTCTGACTTGACCAATGATTGTGTGGAAGTCTACATGGATGACTTTACAGTCCATGGACAAGACTTCTAGGAAGCATTGGCTAGTTTAGAAAAAATCTTGATTAGGTGTAAGGAAACTAACCTTTCCTTAAGTAATGAAAAATAAAAAATGATGCTCACTGAAGGTATTGTTTTAGGACATCACATTTCTCGTTCTGGCATGAGAGTTGATCCGAAAAAAATCTATATCATCACACAAATCAGAATACCTTCCTCACAAAAGGAAGTCCACAGCTTTTTAGGACATTCTGGCTACTATAGAAGATTCATTCTGAATTTCACAAGCCTAGCTACCCCTTTATTTAAATTATTATCCAAAGAAGCTAAATTTAAGTGGGATGATGAATGGCAAATATCTTTTGAAATTCTAAAACAAAAATTGTCAACTACCCCTGTATTAAGAGGACCAAATTGGTCCCTTCCTTTTCATATCTGTACCGATGCCTCCGACACATCCCTTGGGGTAGTCCTTGGACAAATAGAAAATCAAGTGACCTATGCTATTTACTTTGTCAGTAAAAATCTGTCTCCAGCTGAAGTTAATTATACGATCACAAAAAAAGAATTGCTAACTGTAGTCCATGCTATCAATAAATTTAGACACTATATTACAGGATATCAATATTTTGTATACACTGATCATTCAGCCATTCAATTCTTAATGAACAAACCTGTAACAAATCCTAGAGTTACATGATGGCTCTTATTATTACAAGAGTTTAATATCAACATTATTGATAGACTTGGTAAAGATAATCTTGTGGTTGATTTCTTATCTAGAATGATTCATCTGGGAGATAATGCAGTAGTAGAAGATACCTTTCTTGATGAAAATTTATTTTCTATTTCTACATTCACTCCATTATATGCAGATGTGGCTAACTATCTTGTGACAGGGAAGATGCCTCAGAAATTGTCTCCTAGAGAAAAACATAAAGTAATTCAACTAAGTGCAAATTACATGTGGCACGATGATTGCCTCTACAAAATAGGACCAAATTTGGTGATCAGGAGATGTGTAAGGGAAGATGAAATTCATGATATTTTACAAGCCTACCATGATGGCCCTTGTGGAGGACACTTCATAGACAAAAGGACTGCCTACAAAGTTCTACAATCAGGTTACTACTGGCCCCATATTTTCAGAGATGATAAAACCTATGTATCTAATTGTGATGAATGTCAACGAATGGGTAAGCCTACTAAACGAGATCAAATGCCACTTCAATCCCAAGTAGTCATTGAACCATTTGAGAAATGGGCATTAGATTTTGTAGGGCCCATTAACCCTGCATCTAAAAAGAAAAAAGTATATACTTGTATGCACTGACTATGTGACTAAATCGGTTGAAGCAAAGGCTTTACTGGCTCCAAGTGAAAAATCAGTGGTAGATTTCCTTTTTAATGATATATTTAGTAGATTTGGTGTACAGTGAGAAATTGTGACTGATCAGGGAACTCAATTTACCTCTCATCTAGTCAAAGTTGTTATAGAACAGTACCAAATCAAACACAGGAAATCTACACCCTATCATCCACAAGAAAATGGACAAGTAGAATCCACCAACAAAGTTATTGAGTCCATTCTTACCAAAACAGTACAGATGCACCATAAGGATTGGGCTGACAGATTATTAGAAGCCTTATGGGCTTATAGAATCACCTGGAGGAATACAACAGGACATACACCCTATGAGTTAGTGTATGGGAAGCAGGTGCTTCTCCCTATAGAATTTCAGATCAAAACCTTCAGGACTGCAGTACAAGTTGGCATGAACTTGGATGAATCCCAACAACAAAGACTCTTGCACCTTAATGAGTTGGATGAAACTAGGCAGGAAGCACTTCAAAGGACTACCCTCATTCAAGAATAGAGAACAAAATGGCATAACAAGTATCTCAAAAAGAAAAATTTTCAACAAGGAGATTGGACCCTATTGTATGACAACAGATTCAAGAACTTTAAAGGTAAGTTGACCACCCGTTGGATGGGACCTTACGAAATTGACACTATCTATGATAATGGTTCAATCAGGATAAAGAAAATTGATGAACAATAGACACCACTACTTGTGAATGGTCATTGGTTGCGAGTTTACAACAAACCTCTGTCAAAAAAATAATTCCTGACTCGTATACTACAGAACTCAGACATGCAGATGATCAGTAAGGAAGGAGACCCTCCTACTGAACCACATTGATTGATTGGTTTATTTGAAATTTTTTGTACATAGGTGTGGATCGAATTTTGTTAATAAGCTGAAGGTAACAAAAGACTCTTACCTCCTTTTGTTTTACTTTCGCAAATTTTCTTTTCTTTTGTAAGCAAATTTTTATAATCTATTTGATCCTTCATGAACTTGCTAAACATTAGTTGTAGGAATCAACAATATTCTGTTCTGTTTCAATACCATAAATCCTATTCTAGTCCAGTACCAATCCGGTACCTGAGTTTGTCCTTCTACAGTGCTATCAAGACATATTACCTAATTGACAAAGCATATTTCAAAATATTATTTCCATTAATCTGAAGTATGAAGCCATGAAACAACCACTTAAGATGGAACGACAAAGCTAAATGCAGTACCAAATGGAAACCCTCCTGTTGACAACTAAAGGGAAGTATTTTAATTTTTTTTGGTTATGTTGCTGAGAAGTATTTTAATTTCTTTTGGTTTTGTTGCTGAGAAGTATTTTAATTTCTTTTGGTTCTGTTGCTTAAAAAGAGGAACACAATTTTTACCTATGATTGCTCAAAGAACCATAATCCGCTTCAAAGACTAGAAGTTTCCTTTACCAAGTATTTCAACATGATTTAAAAAATATACATTAGCTTATAAACAACTATCTCACCCTAACCTGACTTCAATAATATTCATTGGATTATCTTATTAAAGAGTAACATATGAGTATATGAACACTCTCTACCATGGGCACACTACCAAAATTTTTATGGCAGAGGATGTACCAGTATCCTAAGGAAACTTTAGGTCATTCTCTTATGGACAACTTCAGATAAAATTATATATCTGGATCACTCTAAAGAAATAATGTTCATAAAAGTTTATTTTTCCTTCAGACAAATCTTTAACAGACATACAAAAGAAGAATATATGCCTTCCAACCCAATACCATCCCACCCTGTAAAAAGGTTTTCAGATGAGCCTCCCCTTTCACCATGCAAAGCACTCTTTAATACAAACCAAAACAGGTGACTATGGACAAGAAGCCTCTAATGGAAAAAGGGTTTAAGAGACTAACTTGCCGGGATACTAAACATGTCTACTGGCAGCGGGTATCGGTCTGTGGTATGACTAGGCAAACCCATCAGGGTACTGAACAGGCCTGTTGGCAATGGGGAATTCTGCCTGGGGAAGGCACCTCTCACTAATTATTACAACTACCCCACCGGAGTACTGAACATGCTTGCTGGCAGTGGGTTCTGGTTGAAAAATGTCTTATCTATACTTGTCTGATTGAAAAGTTCAGTTTTTGTCATCTAAAACAAAAAAGAGCAAAGGTCATTATTGGCTTTCATGAGATACAAAACTCTATATGAATCAACAACATAATTACTCCAAGAAAATGTCCATTTGAGAATCACCCTAAGTCAACTTACCGGTCTGCATCTAAAGCCTACACTAACTAAGAAGGAAACTTCTTAAGAGTGGAGACCTAACTAGGGAGTCTAATCTACTTATATTGTGAAATTTATCTTCAAACCAATGATAGTAAATCTTTGAAGCAAGTTAGGTAGGATCTGTTCTTTTGGAAAATACATATATGAATTCCCCTGTTTCACTGTTGAATGCTATTTCTGTCAATAATCCATTCAAAGAAGGGCAATTTCATTTTTTGGCATGAGATGCAAATATATATGTATTCCCTGTTTCACTACCGAATGCTACTTCTGTCAATAATCTGTTACAAAAGGGGCAATTTCATTTTTGGCATGAGATGCAAACATATATGTATTTCCCTGTTTCACTGCCGAATGCTACTTCTGTCAATAATCCATTACAAAAGGGGAAATTTCATTTTTGGCATGAGATCATATGATAAGTGATAAGTTGTACTTCTAAAATTTGATTGATTTCTTTTTACTCTTGTCATGTTTTCTCCATTATGATATCAAATGTTGAATATTCTTGCCTACAGATAGACAACATCTTTAGCATGGGGGAAGGTCAAAGAGTCCCTTCAAAACTCTTTTCTAGACTTACATGATCACCCTGCATAACCAAATACAAAAGAAGATAAGCACATCAGAAGTATAAGACATTCCCGTACCAAGTTTTCAAGAAGGTTCAGTCTAAAAGGATGAATTTTGACAATTTACAAGTAGTCACACATGCTATGGGTATCAATCATACAAAGGTGAAAGCAAAGGTAACGTGGTATTTATTTTCCTATGCTCATAAAACTACAATAAATATGAAAAGCTATACTAGATCTTATGACCTTAGTATTAAACCCATGCGCCTATCCCTCATACCCATATGCTTAAACCTAATTAATCCTCTCATAGCTCTTGAACATGGTTAAACGCAAAAATCATATCAAAATATGAAACATGCATAGCAATGATAAGCCACGAATATATTTCGTCCTCAAGCAAATTCATGAACCTATCTTATACCATGAACCACAATCCAACATTACTTTGACCACCTGAACGTCCAATCACCTATCCCAAAATGATGCCTTGAACACCCGATGTCTTATCCTCATCATTACAGTAACGGGTAAAAATTAGATGGCTTATTTGGTGGCGAAGCCATCCAGATAAGCCTCATTTGGTCATAATTTTTCCTTACAACACCCTCACTTAAACTTACCATTCGCAACACCATCGCCATACTTCCCCTTGTCGTGAGCTTTTCTCTAGTCCCGAGCCTGCTCCTTTCCGGTACCGAACCCTTCATCAATTAACTAAACCCTTGTGCCACAACCAGATCCTTTTCTCAACTTATAACGATGGTTTTTACTAGACACGAACCGATTTTCCAAATTTATAGGGAAACTGAGGAGTACCAGTTATGTCAAGAAAAATATGCTAGATTGGGGTGGATACTGTTTCTGGAAAAGTTTACAAGCTGGCACGAGAAGATTTTTCAAGAATTTATACAGAGCTATGATGGAGAGACTGCACAAATAGGCAATCTACAACTGATAATTAACGAAGTGACCTTAAGGGAGGTCACGTGACTACCAAGCAGGGGAGCTAAATACTTCAAAGGTGTAGGAATTAACAAAGAAATGTGCCAACAATTCTTGAAGGCCAATCATCAACACCCTGATTGGAAGAAAGGGATCCCTAGGAACTACATCAAAGAAGAATACCATCCAAT
Organism: Picea engelmannii; assembly: GCA_009831015.1. Taxonomy (NCBI): domain Eukaryota; kingdom Viridiplantae; phylum Streptophyta; class Pinopsida; order Pinales; family Pinaceae; genus Picea; species Picea engelmannii. The sequence goes on along the minus strand of ML782381.1, from coordinate 96,774 downwards.
GATTACCAGTCTTCAATGATTTGTCACCTGTGAAGGAAGGTATGCCATGACCTTCATCTATCATCTTAGGATCCTATTGCATTTTGAAGGAGGCCCAAAAATCGATTTTCCATATTTTCTGTTAGAACCCTATATAATAGGGGAATCAGTGTTCTGACTAATATCTATCTTTTTCAGGCATTATGCTTTTGCTCATGATGCACAACAAAGGTGTAAAAGTGACAGAAATTTCTCAATTCACTTCAAATGTTATCACACAAGAGTTTTTGTTTTTGGTGGTTAAAAGGTAGAGTTTCATGCCATGTTAGCTACCGAAAGTGAGAGCTTTCGGTCGCTTAGAACCCACTTTTTGTGTACCTCTAGCCACCGAAAGAATGTAGCTAGTTTTAAAAAAGAAATGGCCCCTCGTTCTGCATGAAGAGTGTTTTGTTTTGTTTTTCAAAATATAAATTGTTTGAAAAATTATTTTCCAAAATTTATATTGGCCGAGGGCCAATCTCCAAGCACTCAACACCGAGAGTTAGCACCATTTCACAAACCAACAACAAACATACAAGACAGTGCCAAGCACAAGGGATAGCCTTGGGCTCACATCATCGATTGTATATTGTAATCATGTGAATATTTAAACCTTGAAATATTCTCTTCCTTCGCTGATGTGGGACTAATCTCCAAGATATAAAAAATATATAAAACGCAACTTCTAAACCCTATGCCAGGTGTTTGAACCAGATTCAAGGTGTCAAGTGCAGGGAAAGCACGCATGCATAAAGGGTAATTAGGCGCCAAGGTGAATGTACATGTGTCCAAAAGATGTGATCTCATTGCTGTTAGTTCTGAAACTCAGGCTGCATACGCTCATGACAGAAAATCAAAAAATAATATGGCCCTGAAATGCCATTTGTCCAAATGTATGTCCACCAAGAAGATCGTTGTCGTCAATAGAAGGTGTTGTTTCACCATATTTCATTATCTGCTCGATCTTGCAAGATGCCATCATAATGAAGGAATATACATGAGCATGCTCTGAAATCATCAAAAATCATTCAAAGAGTGCGCAGATGGGAAACTCAACTTAGTGTTGTTATGAGTTTTTATATTCGGTACTCTTCACCTTCGCATGTTCTATCACCTGTATAACCAAATAGCCACCAATACCTTGGAGCGGGTTACACCACTCACCCATGCTATTGGCAATGTCTTGGAGCAGGTGTTTGTTATTGGTTTCTCAATTATTGTGTTTGGTAATAGGATTTCAACTCAAATTGCTATTGGAACACGCATTGTTATTACTGGTGTTGCTATCTACTCTTTCATCAAGGCACATTTGGGAGAAGAAAAAAAAGAAAGGTAGTGCATCCAAGTCCAAGAGCTTCGTAGGAGGCATATCTACTATTTAGTGAAATGTCAAGTGGGGTTTGAAGTGGATGAGACGTTGAGATCTGATCTCATCTACATTCAATTAGGTCACTTACGAACCAGCTTGCCCCTAAACCCCTATAAGAAAATAAGGGTTTGTATTTTGATCTTTTGAGTCTTCATTTTGTTGATCTTGTCCGCATGATGAATTGCATAGAGGTTTTGATGTCTGATCATAAAGAACTAACAGCGTTTGGAAAGCAGGACCAATATGTTGACAATTTAGAAGATTGGCAAGACTCTAGAAAAGGTCTATGTCTCCGAGGAGCAGGTTGTCAAATTAATTGTAGAGACACCATTCCCAGCTAATATTGTCATAGCAATCAGTCACCCTATTTTCGTGAAAGGGAATCAAACTAATTTTGAGATTGGACCTGATGGTGCAGAGGGCAGTCAACTTTACTCTGATGTGAAATACACCACTGTCAAATTGAGACTACTCAGGAAATGATTCAATTGGTGGGATTGTCAGCAACACTGAATACATTATTGCGCTATCAGCAACACCAAATTCATGCTTGCGCTAAATCTATTGTTTTTGCAGGGGTTTTGACGTTATCTCCATATCTTTTAGAGCATATTCAACTGTATTGGGAAGAGGCTTTAGAGGCAAACTTAAAACAAGTGGAGGAAGATATCTCTGCTTTTGCAGCAAATGATGATTGGGTCCTCACTTCACCAGTTAATGGTATCCTTATGAAGCACACATCTCGGATGCAAAGTACTGCTGGCTTGGTTTGTCAAGTTAAGCTGGCTAATAGTGCATTCAAGTTTATTTTAGTGGTACAGGACATGGTAGAATGTTTGACCCCATTCACAATTGTGTACTTGGGAGGAGGCATTCTGAATGGTATTGCTCGCCTTTTTGATAGCTATATAAATACTTGGATGAGAGCTATACCCTGTCCCTCGGAAGATGAAAATAACAAAGAGTTTAGAGATAACTCTAATTTGATTTGTGCAAAAATAGAGGCTCAACAGCTTTCCCTTTTGGGAAATGCATCAGCCCTTGCTGATGAACTGATGCCACTCTCTATCTTGAAATTTTTGGGACAACAAACTGAAAACCAAGAAGGAACTGTGCAACTGATTGGAAATACATATCTAAATGGGAAGAGCGAGGATCTGTTTTGGGATGTAGATGCAATGCCCTCTTCATCTTTCCAGGAATTATTCATGAAATTGAACGATCTTGCACAACTTGCTGCATTTGCGTTGGTTGGAAGAGACAAGGTGTCGAATCTGTTCAAGATTTTGGAACAACATTAGAGCACAAGTGGCACTTTCCATCATGGCATTCGAATTATAGTTGAGCATTTACAGGAGCAAAGCCAACAAGAAAAAGATCATCTCCAAAATCCGAGGCAATAGTTAGACAGAGGTGGCAAAGTATCCTTGTTTTGAGGCATTTTTAAATGCAACTGCCAGTCAAAACACTAGATCATCCAGAACTAATGAAGCAGATCCAGGATTTGAGGAAGGTATTAAAGAAAAATGGTTAAGTGGCTCTTGAAATTCGTGGTAAAAATTGTCCATTTGTCACAACAGGGTTTCTAAGTGCCTTGTCATCTTCTCGACAGTTATTGGAGATATTATGAAGACCAGTAAAGGGAATGATATTTCTACACCTGTCAATGTGTTTTCTACCATTCGAATGGAAAATAACTTTGCTGAAACAACCCTCTAGAAATCAGGAGAAGTTTTGCACGTGTCATTTCTGTTATAATCGACCCTTATGTTTAGGAGACCATCTGTAACATGTGTCAATCATTGTAACTGATTTCTATTTTTGGAAAGCAGAGGTAGAGTTCGATTTTTTTAGGACTGATAGGATCTTTACCTTTATATACACATGTAAAAGATGAAAGGGGGGTTCGAGCTGAGAGGAAGGGTTCGACCTGTGAGGTGTTTTATTTTGCTGGCCCGTGGGCTGTGTTTGGCCAGAAAATTTTTCTCTGTAATCATTAAATGACTGATCAATAATGGGCATGCTGATTAAAAATATTTCTGTGGTTGGGTTTTTTTTGATTGATCCTGATTTGGATCCGAAACGTCGACAGTCTAATGACAAAACTGTGGTCATTCCGATCAATGTGCATGTTGTTTACAGGATTCTTGTGCAGATGTGTTGGTGGCATTTCTTTTTTCTGTTAAGTATTTTTCCTGTTATCTTTTCACTTGTTTTCAATTCTTATTGTCAGAAGATAGTAACATAGCATAATTTATTGGCAAAATACTCTACATCTGATCTTTTGATAATGTTTATGTTTCTCTTCTAAAAATCTCAGTTAAGGAATTCTTAGCTACTCCTTTGCTTGGATTTTTCCTCCCCTAGTTCTTCCTCAAATCGACACCATTCAAACTTAATTCGATCCAACATTTCCACTACCTTTCCTTGTGTAAGAGATTTGTCTAGATCTGAGAGTGAATCACATATTTAAGTGCAGACCCCATTTTCCCAATGGCCCTCCTTGCCATCCTCATCTAAATATTTCAAAAACCCCAACCCCATACTTTCATAGCTAGCCTAACATCCATCCCATACAAACCAAGTTAAATAGAATAGAGAGAGACCTCTCTGAGTCTTGGAGGGCTAGATCCAAGACTCCAAGTGGTTCGAGGTTGCCTCTGTGACTTCCTCCGCAGCCTTGGGAAAATTATAGAGCGTTAACATTTTCTATGGATGAGTTTGAATAAAATGGTAAGAGGTGTTAAATCCATCTCCAAAGTAGAGAAGACTAGCATTTACCATCAAGGTCTCATTAAAATGCTAGTTTTACATGAGCTTAGGAAATAGAGGATTAGTTGGAAAACCCTTATCACACAACACCTTCCCACAGAAAACAAATTTGTGGAAGAAAACCAGCATGCTCCAAAGAAAAGTAAGGAACCCCAAAAAAAAAAGAACAAGAAGGATAAGACAACTCCACCATCATCTAGGGCAGTGAGCCAACATGAAAAAGAAGGGTCCTCTTCCAAAGTCAACAAGACTTCTAAAATCTCCAAATCAAAAGGTAAAAACAAATTAGTTGAGGAGACTTCAATAGTGGCAGTTGAGAAAGAGGGCCATCAGACAAAAAAGATGAAGAAAGGGAAGCATAGCTTATAAACTAAAAGTAAGCAGTCTGTGGCACAACCCCCTGTCACCATTTCATAATTAGAGAAGAAGAAAAGGAAGCCTATAAGAATCCCTGATCCGGTACCTCCTTGTAAAAGAACTACGAGGAGCATGGAAAGGAAGGGAAAAAAAATAGTCAGTCCTCATACACCAGAAGATCCAATCGACCTTACTTCCCCTTCTGAGGATTTACCAATCCAAGATGATATCCCTAGTTTGACCGAGGAGCAAGCCACTATTACTTTATGTGGGATGAGGGAAGAAGTTGAGAAAAGAGAGTGTATTCAATGAGTAATGATGGAGTCAACAGAGACCTTGACAAAAGAACAAATGAGGAAAAGGATTGGGGAATTGCAAAAACAAAATCATGAACTCCAACAGGAAGAGAAGGAATATCAACTCTTAGACAAATATATCAAGAAAGAAAATGAGCAATTGAAAGCAACCAACCAACAAATTCAAGACGACCATGTAGAGACTTCTAAAAATCTCAAGAAGGTATTATGACTCCTACAATACGTTAGGGTCATCAAAATGGAGTTGAGAGAAGAGGCTTCAACCATCAATATCATTGATCCACCAAAGTAAAGAACACAGTCTCAAGTTTTGAAAAATTTTGGGTTTTTGTTTTCAGTTGCATGAGGACATGCAATGATTTTGGCATGGGGGAATGTTGAGACCCAAAATTGACATCCCCATTACCCTATTATACTCTTCACCTATACCTTTTTGGCCTACCTAAAGCTTGAGTGAATGACAAGAACGCTACCAATTGCCAGTAATAAGGTCATAAGGTAAAGTATGGTTTATTGAGTTAAGGAAATAAATATTTCATGTAGTAATGCTCGATTTGTCATATGTGAATATTTGACCTCTAGATGTCTAGCGTTCCTGTACCAGATCAGCCATTCGGTACCTGTGTGCCAAGATTGCTGCTGTCCGAATCCGGTACCAAGCACATCTGGTACTAAAATAGCATCTGTTGCGATCTGGTACCAACACACTGTTATGATCTAGTACCAACGACCATGCACTGTCATGATCCGGTACCACCTTTTATGCTCTGTCATGATCTGATACCACCTTTTGCGCCCTGTCGTGATCTGATACCATCTTCCTGTTACGATCCAGTACTAATATGGAAGAGCCTAATGCACTAAGTTAAGTGTCAGATCTCCCCTAAGTCAATTGGTGGATGTCTATTTGTTTTAGCAAGGCTATGATAAGAACAGTTTGTTAATTTCCTCATCCTCATGCACTTCATGTCATGAGGATGAAGCTAAAGATGTAACCAAATGATTGAACTTAACAACTGATTGATTTGCAAATCACTTCACCTCCTTGTGTTTCACGATTCAGACTATTAAATAGTCGTGGCAAGGATGGTAGAGGGAGTAGGAGAATTAGCATATTGCCAATATGTGAAGCCGCATGTGATGGTATAGAACATTCTCTAAGTAAAGATTAATAGAATGTCATTTATCTCCATGTTCTGATTATCTATGATTAAGTATGAGTTGAGTTGTTAACAAGAGTTTCGATTTTATGCTTTGAAATGTGAGTGAGAGTAATGTGTTTGCCGAAAGCAAGCTTCATGTAGACTTCAATAGATGACCTGTTGAAGCAGCAAGGGCCCACCGCCCAACAAAGGTCAGCCTCTTTGTAGATTAGCATTAGTATTTTTTTTCAGTAGTATAAACATTGAATTAGTTAAAGCTTTAACTCTGTTAGATGATGGTAGTACGTATTAGATTAAGATTTCCATTCTATAATTGCTTAGAGATCTTTAATTGCTCTGTTTTTACATATGCCCTATTTCTATTCTCATGAATTTGATTTCCTTGAGTGATCATAGATGTTTGCAGCAATAGTCAAAACTACTTGGATAAGAACTAGTTAAGTTCATTGTGAACCACAACAGAACCAACATATTGACTATTGAACTACCCATGCTATGCTTTGCTAATTGGTGTGTGATTTCTTTTCTGAAGTTTGGATTGTATAGTTAGTTTTCCGGGTTAGATGTCAGAGTTGATCTATCAAACCAATTCCATCTCATACATGCATGTGCCATAATGGAATAGATGGCCTCTCTAAGAAAGAAAACCAAAGTACATTGCAGTTTTCTATTTTGATTTGTTTCCAGCATGCATAATCTAGTTTAATTCTATACTCGTGACATTAGAAATTACCTTTCTTACTAGTGTCTTGTAACTCTGTTGATTATGAATCCCATATTTACAATTAATGAGTGCATTATACTAAACATATAAGTAGCACAACAGGGTGCTCATCTCATATGACCGGAGATCAACAAAAAAATGTCATCTTGAAGAAAAAGGGTGGAAGTGTTGCATTTGGAGATGACTCATCTACCAAAATACTTGGAAAAGGAACTGCAAAGCTTGGAAGTGAAAATGTCAAAGTATAAAAAGTCCTATTGGTTTAAGATCTAAAGTATAATCTCCTTAGTGTCAGTAAAATATGTGATCAAGGATACACTCTTACGTTTGACTCCCGAAAATGTAAAATCAGAGAAAATAACTCAGGAAGATTGGTTGAAACCAAAACAAGAAGACCGAACAACATATACATTCTATACATGAAGAAGAGAGAGAAATCAAAAGCCACAGAAAAGTATTCCAAGGAAGAAAAATTCCCAAAGACCAAAAGTAAGGATGAAGTAATATTGAGTGCCACATGTTTAGGGGGAGAAACCCCAAAGAAGAGAGTTACCTTTTGCCATTAAACTCAGGGGGAGAATCCCTACTCTTTTCCATTGATTTCAAAGGGGGAGAGAAATTGGGATCATGATGATAGGGTGAGCATGGGTGTTGCCATCAATGACAAAGGGGGAGATTGTTGGAACATTGGTTGTTGTCATTGATGTCAACCCTAGTCATTGGTTTTAGACCGCAAGATTGATGAAGGTATTTGGACATGAAGGACAATGCACATGAATATACAACACCCATGGATGGATAGTATACATCATGTTTTTTTCGGTGGTATGTGGAATATCATGTGGATCCTCATGGTTGAGGAGAAATGAATTTTTGAAGATGACAAAGTGAATTGAAGAAGGAAATACAGGTCGGCCCTAAAGACAATTAAAGAAAAGAATTACAAAATAAGAAAGTGTTAGGTCAGACCTAATGTTAAATGAAAATGAAAAAAATGGTATAAATACTTATCATTATACATTCATTTTATATACAAGTCGAATTTCAGAGGAAATTAGAAGTAAAGAAGGCCGGATTTCAAGGGAGGATGACGTCTTTTGGTGATGTGTTCTAAGGTATATTATTTACAGGTCATCTTACCATTTTCTCTATAACATTTTTTCTAGAACTAATGAGATGGTTAAATTGATATGGTATTGAGAATACATATCAAGGTACCTCTGGTAAAAAATTCAGCTCTTTATTCACTATAATTTTGGAGATACACTCTGTGTAAGATAGAGTTTTTGACTAGTCCTGAAGCTAGTCAATAAATAGGTGTTCGGGGTAAAACAGTCATAACGTATTCATAGATAATCCAAATGAAGTGAGACCAATTTCATTGGAAATATTATGGAATCTATTTTCTTTTGTGTGAGTTTCAGAATCTAATGTTAAATATTGAGCACGGGGCATTCTGTACAAGTTTTCTCTCCTGAATAAACCATAATTGATCAAGGTCTACCATTCTCTCTATAATTTCTTTTTGGGGAGGATTCAAGGAGTGAAACTTGGAGAAGTTTCAGAGAATACATTGAGTAATATTATCTATAGGATCATAGTATTATAATAATTGAAGAATTGCAGAAGTTGAAGAAGTCTTAGGAAACATTATCAGATTCTATGTGATGGTTGGTTGATGTGATGATTTAATGTAAAGTTTTATTATCTCTCATACATTCTTGGGTGGAAGGAAGGGGAAAGGATGGATATTTCAACCCTCTCTTGATATTGGAGGTTTATCCCTCCTTTTACATTTGGAAGCTGTAGCTACCTTTAGAAGTCATTACTTCCCTTGAACAATAACTATTGATTATTTCTCATATATTGTGCATGGTGTATTGTGGTGTATTGGTGTAACTCTTATACTAATGTTCATTGCTCATTGGATATACTTGAAAGTTTTAAGTATAAGTTGAAAAAGGTTTTAAATTGTACTTGATATTGATTCACCCCCCTCTGAGTATCAACACCAACCATCCTATTGTTTCCCTTGATATTGATTTAGGATCCAGCTTGTTGCAGCTCACTGATACCCCTAAACCCCCTCTTGAAATTAGAAAGCAATCCATTACTCTCTTTGAATATTCTCCTCCGATTACCTATGTTTCGAAAATTTTCTTTGATGTAGCCTCTTCTAGAGAGGGTTTTGGTGCTAGAATGGGTTTTGTTTCTCCTATTCAAGAAATTATATCTCTGTCCTACAAGTTAGAATTTGAAACTGCCAACAATGTGGTAGAATATGAAGCTCTTGTTTTGGGTTTGAGGGATGAAAAATACATGAGGATTAAAGAGATATTAGTGTTTGGGGATTGTTGGAGCCGCCCTTGCTTTTTACCTTCCAAAAAATTTTCAATTTTTGAAGCTCGAAATCTAAGATCGATTTTCTCGTTCCTTCTGAGATCTTAGAATTCTGAAATCTTCTCGCCTGGACAGAAATGCTTTTCCTACTTTAAAGAAGAAACAAATTCATTTTCAAAATTATGTTTGCTCTTTTGTTTTATTGCCGGATATCACAAGTGGGATACTTTAATCTTTGAATTCACAAGTCCCGAGTCGCGAATGCTGCGAACTCACCTTTAATTTTCACCCAAGACTTTAACTAGGGTAAATTTTTTAACTCGTGAATGGACGTTGTCGGGAGTTCGCGTCTCGGCATTCGTGAAACCCAAGTTTCTTTTCTTACAAACCCAAGAGCCGAGAACGCGATAATTCTTGCGATAACCTCAGTCAAAGGTTAAAGGTCAAAAAACTAACCATGGTTAATTGTGGTGCTCGGCATTTTGCCAATCGTCACTTTCTTTCATAAAGTTAAGGCATCTAAAAATCCCGACTCACGAGGTTGCGATATGATTATGGCTAGATTAATTAGTAATCTAATCTAAGATTTTCTCCCTGTATTTTAAGCCTTAATTATTGCCACATCGCGGTATCGCGACTCGGCATACCTTTCTCCCAAAAATCTGTCTTCGAACTTCCGAGTCGCGATAGGGTGAATAATTTAATTATGCAATTAGCGACACTCCAAATCAGGATTACTATTAATTGAATCCAGATCGGTCCTCGCAGTCTCGTAGGTTGAAGAGTCAAAATGTTAAAAGGAATTTCACAATGCAGCAAAAAGCGAGAAAATTATTTGAGTTGCTAAGATTTGAAATTTTAAAGAAAAAATAATAAAATGAGATGCGTCCCATCCCACGCATCGAGGTTTGCGCATTTCCCAAAGCACCTGCTGCTCTCCATACCCGACTGCCTGTCAAGCCACCAAACATTGATGGCATTAATGAAGAATTGGGGTAAATCCACAAATAAACAAGATCGGATTTACGCAATGAATTGTTTCTAATAGCAATTTGACTTACTTAATGCGAGTAGTACAGAGTTTTCAAATATAAACGGGAGTTTCATTTTATTTTAAATATTTTTTATAAGCGCACGGAGCTCACCTTTCTCCGAGTGAACTAATCTATGCATGTATACACAGGTCTATCACAGAAGAGAGAAAACACAGGTTTCAGACATGGCTCCAAGGAGAGCAACGAAGGCGAATATCGAGGTTGCAGGTCAAGGCAAGGCTAATGTCTCCGACACTTCGCCCCGGAGCGGCAGTTCAGTCCCTAGCTGGTCGTTCATTTCAGATATCCTACAATCTGAGTTGGTAGATTACTCAGACTCCGATGACAATGATAACGAAAAGGATGACCTGAACACTAAATACAAAATAGTGGTTCAGTCTGGGATGCACCTGGTTGCAACCAGGCCATGGTTGCTCCCATACTATGACATGATCCGATGGGCATTGGATCACGTAGACCTGCCCACCAGAACTATAATCAATGACCAACGGAACACGGTCGGAACTTTCAGACCAGAGCATATCCAGAACATGTACAAGCTCCCAACAACTTCTGAATACACATATAATGCTGAATTCATGGAGGAATTCAAAAATAAGGAATGCACAGAATATGACAAAACTATGCCAGGTTTGATAAAGGATTGGGTTTCGTGCTCTACGACATTTAGAGAGAATGACAAGGGCATCTATTCGATTGCTTCGCTGGATCCACAATATATGTATGTGGCGATGATGACGTGCCGACTGTTTGGAAAGGAGGATACAACGCATTTCTATGTTGCCTGGGTACCTCTCATATTTCGGGTAGCAGAAGGTTGCTCATTTAATTGGGCTAAGGTACTCTCGGATAGTCTTTTCAACCGGGTCACCGATTACCGAGAGCAGAAGGAAAATGGATGACCATCCTCTTTTTTCATGTCCACATATATCATGGACGCGATATGTTCTATGACTCCCTTCCCCTTGATGAACTGGGCTTGGAGTCCAGCCCAAGAAAAGCCAGTACATGAGTACCACGACAAACTGTGGGAAGGTAAAGCAGACAAATTTGTTTATGAAGTTTTCAACTGGGTGATGGTGCCCCTGCACATCACCATGTTTGGTCGTTCGCCACCTCACATCTCGGATAGCATCGCTGCAAATCTGAGTAGTATCGGGGACTGGTACGTAGAAGCAGAGTTTCCCTACTTCAGAGTGTTTGGAGCTGCTGTTCCACCTCTTGCGCTACCACAGTTCATCCCCGACAAGCTGGCATGTCATGAGATTGCCCGACAAACAGTGATCGGCGGAGTAAGTAAAGAGCTGAAAGCATCAATGAAGAAGGTATGGCCATTTTTCCCCGTGCGGCTAAATTCTTATTCTTTATTGGATTTTGGTCATGCTAAAGCTGAGGCCGCAACCTTAGAAGACTTGAGTTTGGCCTCTATTGAATATAAAAAGCATGATCCTCGAAAAATTGTAAGCACCCATTTGTCAAATTGTGGGTTGAAGAAGTTTGAACACGAGTGTTCACCCTCGGATGATATTTTCCGAGGGGCAAGGTCCTATGGGGAAGTGCTAGTTCGGATCAGATCTTTAGCACCCGAGGACATGGCCTCTGTTCTAAAATTTCAGGAGCATAGAAAAATATGTCTCCCTGTTGTGCTAGGAGGTTTGGGTCTTTCCAAGGATAAAGAGAAGGAAGCTGAAAGTTCTGAGGGCCAAACTTCTAACCTCGAAAAACATCAAGAAGGGGAGAAGAGGAAGAATCCAGAGAAGGGGAAGAATCCAGAGCAAGGGAAGATTCCCGAAACAGAAAAAGAGACTACTAACCCACCCAAGGAACATAGTCCAGAGGTGGAAGTAAGAAACACAGACCCACCATAAACTCAAAATCCAGAGACTGAGACGAAGACCTCTGATCCTCCGAAGGAACAAGACTCACTCAGCACACCGGGAAAGGCGGGAAAGCAAATCGGGGAACCCATCACTTCTGTCACCCCTTTGCAATCAACGCAAGGGAATATAGAAGGCGGATGGATACTTGGTGAGGAACTGAGGCCTATAAGGACAGAGGAACTCCCTCCTAATGAATTCTTTTTTGACAAAAAGAGAAAAGCTGTAATGAAGCGAGAATTTTATCAAGAGGGAGAGTCCACTGTTAAAAAATACAAAATCATGACAGATGGCAAGAAGAAGAAAAGTGACCAGCTTGCTACTGAAATCGCTGGAACACTGGGCACCTACGCTTCGGCAAATCAATTCTCGGTTGGGCAGATGAATCACCAATTGAAAAGAAAAAATTGCCTCATCAGGACCCTCGAGGCCAGGTTGGCTACAGCCACAGAAAATGCCAAAGGCAAAGCCAACATAGAGATGGAACAGGCTAGATTAGCGGATAAAAATGAGATAGAAACGCTCAAAGTCAAGCTGGAGCAAGCACATTCGATGATCCGAGAAGGTCGAGTGCAGGCTGATCTGCAGAGGAATATGATCACAGAGCTACAGGCTCAAGTGGAGGTTGCTGAAAGAAAAATGATCGATGTCACGGGGTTTAAATCCTGAGCGATTGATATCAGAGGCAGGATCTCTTCTGAATAGCAGAATCTGCTAGGCAAGGTTAGAGTGATTCAAGAATATTGTCTGTTGATACATCAGATTTCCGAGAATTTGGCCGATAGAGAAAAGAAAGCCGAAGCTGCTTGGGTAGCTTTTCAAGAGGCAGTGATAGCTACCAACAACAAGTTTTCCGCAGATTCTCTAGGGCTCACCATCGCAGAACAAACAAGAGGTAATATTTTGTTAAAGGATTGGGAACATAATATTGCCTTGAGCAAGGAACAGGCTCAAAAAGTAACCTGTTCGTTAGAAGAAGCCTTCACTGTCATAAATGGCAAACTGCTAGAAATGGAGAATGGAGGTGACTTAGAGACACTGAGGAAAATAAACGTGGGACAGATCTCCCTCCATCTAAAAGAAAAGAATGAAAGAGATTCGGTGCATATCTCTAAGATGGACAGGGTAGATATGACTCAAGTTGATAAACATTTGATTCAACCAAGCGCACAACTCAACGCTCTTCACATCATTGACGCACAAATAGGTAATAAACTTCCACAGTTGGCTCGAGAGTGCTATTTCGCCGAGGCCAGTTGTCAAGCAGAGCCGTCACAACTTGTATCCCAGTTCGTGGACAGATGTAGGATATGCACCGAATCCATGCAAAGACAAGCACCTGGCCCTTTTAGAAAATAAAGTAGAATAGATGAAATGATTAGGCTCCCCACAGCTGCCAAATGGAACCTTAATAGCTTGTATCCAGTTTATAGACAGATGTATAATATGCACTGAATCACGTAAAAGCAAGCAGCTGGCACTTTTTTGAAGATAGGAGCAGGGAAGGGAAAATTTGTATAAATAGATCACCAAAAGAAGAACCAAGGGCTGGGACTTTTTGAGGAAAATATTGTAATAGAGTTTTGCATGGGAGAAATTAATAGAAGAAAATTCGAAGATTCCCGATTCCGTCACGACTGTGTTGCAAGTTTGTTTCGTTATGTTTCTTGTTTCATTTCATTTCACTCTTCGTAATTGATGTGTATCACTATAATTTATTACGATCACTACTATAGTGAAAGGATTTCATTTTTCTGTAATTGTTCCTTGTCTTTCCTCTGCACCAGCTATTAGCAGGTGTAAGACCAATTTACATTTACAGATTTTCACATTTATTTACACTATGTCAATTATCACTATGTCTATTTCTTCTTCTGTTTATGTGTAAGTTTTCTATTGACAGTAACCTTATGTTATCTACAACTAAACGTCTTTTTCTCACCCCACATCCTTTTACAAAAAATAATACAGTTACGGGAAAGGGCCCTCAGTTTGCATTCTTATTTCGTTCTTCGTGCAAAAGTTTCTTTTTATTTTAAATCAAATTGTAACAGCATTAAAATCTTCTGTTTAAATCATTTTCCATATTGGTACTGTTCCTCAATGACTGTTCCGACAACAATTCAACCAAATATTCAACCCGGGTTATCTAACCAAATACACATCGCTCTAAATCTTTTTGACACAATCCTTAAAACTGCGAACACCCGGGAGGAATTGGAACATTCATGGGCAGCCATTGAACAAGATATCACTACCCAGGAACAGTTGGAAGCTAGACAACGAGAACGTAGGAATCCTCATTAGTTTCCCATATCGAAGGTTAGCATAATCCTTTATCAAACTTTATCATACTTTCGGATGCCTTGACACTGTACTTTTAAGCCTTAAGTACAGACTCAGGAACAACAGGGATGTTGAGTTAATTTTCCATCATATCAGAAATATTTATCAGGACAAGCACCCTCGGCTTAGAAGTTACAGAAATGAAGTCTGGGATCTTGTTGACAGTTTTTTCTTAGCTTTCAACATTTCATTTATTCCAAGGGAAGAGAATGCCATGTATGATTCTTTGGCTATCTCAACAAGTAATTTCATAGTCCCCTTGCCACATAAGCTCAGGTATGATGTAGAAGTGAAATTCAGACCCTCTATGCCTGACAATGTTAAACATTGGAAAGTGTTTGAGGATGATCTTGAGATCAAAAGATTCATGGAGACCGTTGATGAGCTTTTTGCATTACACATTGATCAAGATCCTGATTCTGAAATAAATTCTCATGCTGATGTTTTTATGAACAAAATGGATAATCATCATATTGTCCATTTTCCCAACAATCAAATCCCAAAGGGACTAGTCCCTTTGGAAATACTATTTGACATAAATGATATGGCAGTAAAGGGTAAAATTTCAAATGATGATGTTGACGTAGCTGAGTGCAATATTGGCACAGAGGAGGATCCAAAATTTTTCAAGTTGTCAAGTAACTTGTTGAGGGAGAAAAGGGTTGAGCACACTGAGCTATTAAGAGAATTCACTAATGATTTTTCTTGGACCTATGAAGACCTCAGAACATATGACACGAGTGTCATTAAGCATAAAATCCCATTGAAAGAGGAGGCCAAACCATTTAGGCAAAAATTAAGAGACATAAATCCTATGTTGCTGCCTATTATGGAAAGGGAAGTAAAGAAGTTGTTGGATGCCCAAATCATTGTCCCTTTGAGATATTCAGACTGGGTGGCCAACTTGGTCCCTGTAAGGAAGAATAATGGAGAAATCAGACTCTGTGTTGATTTCAGGAACCTGAATAGAATCTCTAAGAAGGACAATTAACCTTTGCCAAAGATGGAACACATATTGCAGAAGGTGACAGGTGCATCCATAATTTCCATGATTGATGGATTTTCTGCTACAATCAGATCTTTGTCCTCCCTAAAGACAGAGAAAAGACGACCTTCACCACTCCTTGGGGCACATTCATGTATGCCAAAATCCACTTTGGATTGATGAACGCAAAAGAAACCTTTCAACAAGATATGGATATCACCTTCATTGGATAAAGGGATAAATTTGTAGTCATATACCTGGATGACATAACAGTTTTTTCTAGGTCTGATAAAGAACACTGTCAACATCTGAGAAGGGTCTTCTCAAAATGCAGAAAATTTGGTGTCTCCCTCAATCCCAAAAAGTCTCTATTTTCTATGTAGGAGGGAAAACTGTTGGGGAACATAGTATCAACAGAGGGGGTCTGGATTGATTCAAGCAGGGTAGAAGCTATTCAAACCTTGTCACTTCCCATAACCAAGAAGGAAGTTCAGTATTTCTTGGGAAAAATTAATTTCTTAAGAAGGTTTGTTTCAAATTTTTCCGAAATAGTAAAGAATATAATGATCATGCTCAAGAAGGGAAATGAAGTAAAATGGACTTCTGAGTCCATAGATTCCTTCAATATAATCAAGAAGGCATTGACTAAGGAACCTATGCTAATCAATCCTGATTATTCCAAGGATTTTCTAATTTTTTCCTTTGCTTCTTTTGATACAATGACATCTTTTTTATTGCAGAAGAATGTTGAAGGGTTGGAGCAGCCTATTTCCTTTTTCAGTAGAGCACTGAGGGACGCATAGATAAAATATGACATCATGGAGAAGCAGGCCTATGCTTTGGTGAAAGATATCAAAACTTTCAGAGTCTATGTTCTACATTCAAATTTCATTGCATATGTTCCTTCAACTTCTATGAAGGACATTCTCATTCAACTTGACATAGACGGAACAAGGAGCAAGTGGACTGCCAAAATCTTTGAATTCGATCTGGAAATAAATCCCACCAAACTAGTTAAAGGACAAGGTTTATCCAAGATATTGGCTGAGTCTAATTGCAAAGCTTTGGGGGTTAACTTCATCAACACTTTCTCAGAAAATCAACAAGTTGAGTTGTCTCATATAGACCCACAAATCATCCCTCCATTGGCAGAGTGCATCTGGTACAAAGACATCATATTCTTTCTACAGGAGTTAAGGTCCCCTGATGGTATGGGGAAAAGAAAGGAAAGAACTCTAAAACTCAAAGCGATTAGATATTTCCTTATTGATCAGGTCTTGTATTGGAAGGACCCTCTAGGAGTGTTTTTGAGATGTCTAGACCCACAAGAAGCCCAAAAGATTATGTTTGATTTTCATGACAACATATGTGTGGGGAATCATTTCTGGAGAAATACAGCCTATAAAATTCTCAGGGCTAGATATTTCTGGCCTATTCTATTCTCCGATGTTTGTGAAAAAATCAGGGCTTGTGTTAAGTGTAAAAAATTCTTTGGAAAACAACATCTCATGTCCTTACCATTGAAGCCTGTGGTAGCTTCAGGCCCCTTTCAACAGTGGGGCCTATATTTTATTGGGGAAATTCATCATGCTTCAAGTGGTCAAGACAGGTGGATCTTGGCTGCCACTGATTACTTTACCAAATGGATAGAAGCCATCCCCACAAGGAGTGATTCTCACAAGGTAGTCATTGGTTTCCTTGAAGATATTATGGCAAGGTTTGGTTGTCTGAATAGAATCATCACTGACAACACTGGATCATTCAAGGCTAAGCCATTGATCAAGTTTTATGAGCAGTTCAGAATTGCATTGATTCACTCTACCCCCAAGGGAATGGATTGGAAAAATCCTCTAACAAGAGCCTTATAAATATTATCAAAACACTGCTAGAGGAAAACAATAAAGCATGGGATTCAAAGCTCAAATTTGCTCTGTGGGATGATAGAGTGACAACTAAGAGGTCTCTTGGTGTGTCTCCTTTTCAGCTTGTGTATGGGATTGAGGCCATATTTCCTTCTCAACTTGCCCTGCCTATGGAAAAATTATTTCAGGACTGCCAAGGAGAGCCTGATGATATGATAAGAAGAATACAATAGATGGTAGAAGTGCAACAAACTAGAGAGAAACTAATGGACAAAGCACATGAGCATCAATAGAGTATCAAGCAGTCTTTTGACAAGAAACTAATAAAAGAGGATTTCCAGCTGGGAGATCTAGTACTCAAATGGGATGCACCCAAATAGGACAAGGGAAATCATGGTAAATTTGAAGCCCTTTGGATTGGACCCTTCAAAGTTTTTGAGGTATTTCCAAATAATACTTACAGGTTGCAGAATTTGGAGAGGTATAAAGTTTTTGGTGGCCCTTTTAATGGGAATTTTCTAAAGACATTTTTTGTTTGAGCCAAGGGTGGCTCCTTCATGTCATTGTAAATACCATTTTCCTTTATGTTTTAATGGCTGAATCCACAACCCAACAGTAAGGCAACTAAAGCTGTGAGTTCTTAGCATCTCACAGGGAGCATGCCATCCCCCACGGAGCCTAATGTTAGCACATATTATTGGTCATGGGGTATTTTCCCTAATAAGTGGCGTTCTGGAGAAAAAATAACCAAGAGGGGTTAAAAACCAACTTTCTACCTTTTATCCTAAGTTTTTGTCCCAGGCACGTTGTGCTAAGAGGCACGTAGATCTAGGTGGTCAAGATCTGCACGCTCAGATCTATAGTGCACAATCCTAGTCAGACCCCCCCAAGAATTCTGCCTTTAACGAGGGGGGGGGGGGTCCAAGCAGGCAATTTTCTGATGTGGGCCTTGCACTAACATGGCTCCTCCTCATGATGCTTAGACCCCCCTCACTCAATACCTCTTACCACCTAACACCCCTCTGAGCAAGCCTCTTACCGCCTCCTCTTACCTCCCTCGCCTCCTGTCAACACTTGTCCCCCACTCAGTATATCTCCTCGTCCATCACATATCCTACTCTCTTTCCACCTCTCACTCCCTCACACCTGTCCTCCACTCATCGACCTCTCAACTTATCACCATCTCGCCTTCTCATTTCACCCTCTCACCGCTCAACGAATGTCCCACTCATACTCCCTGTCATCGCTACCTAAGATGGATTTCCCCACCTCTTTCAGCCACCGAATCTTCCCATTTCTACCTGTCACCTTCATGCCCTCTCATCTCTTGAAACCTATTCACCCCTAGCCTGTCATACCATATATCTCACATGTCCGTCCCCACACCTTTCCAGTCACCATTCTGCCACCACAGTTTTCCACTTGGAAGCCCATTCCTTGTCATTTCCACATCGATCCGCACCAACCACCTCGCCTTATCCCCCTTGTCAACATCCATGCCCGCTTGCTAATCTATCTGCAAAGGTCCAACAAACCACAAATCACCACAGTCAGCATTCAAATACCAATCACAGTGATAGGTGCCTCCTTTGACTTCTTCCTGCTCAGATCCTGATGAAGCAGTTAATGAAAACAAGGAAGGTGGTTGAGACATCGTCTCCTTCCATAAATAGAATGCCAGAAAGGGACGAGTTGCAGAAGAAAGTTGTCAGTCCATACTGACATAGATCGTGTCTGACAGAAGACTGCATGGGGAGTTTGATCAATGTCTTCATGCGCAGCCTGACAAAGAAGTTCATCAACGCAAAGACTTGAACATGTGACATGATCACGTCTTAGGCATTTGGAGCCAGTTCTGAGTATATGTAGGCATTTTTTCCATTTTGTTTAGTGTTAATGGTAAAGCTAAGCTCCCGAATGTAAATTTTTAATGAAACTTCTGGTTCTCTAGTCATGTGTGTAATTTGAGACTTCTTGTTTAATGACAGTCAACTTTCTGTTCCACCTCTTTTATCTCTAATACTGAAAGACTCAGGCATGGATGATCCATTCGAGTGTTGTAATTGTATTGTGATGTATGTTTTATTCCAGTTTTATTATAGCGTTTTCAACTTCCTGAAGTTTTGGATCCAAGAGGATATCGTATTCAAAGATTTTCCTTCTTAGGCTACTGGAAGACTAGATGTCCATAGCATACCTTTACATTTTCTCCTCAAGTTCTTCCTCCTTCTCACCCTTACTTCAACTTACTGTATGAATTTAGATCAAGACCTCATCTTCCTATGCAAACCAGCCCAGTTTTCTGAGTAAAAGCGATATCATCTTGAGTTTGCATCCATTAGACCCCCCTTAAATTTATTCACTGTGACATAAAAACTGATAGGTACTCGACTTACCTATGTCGCAATCCAGTGGTGACTTCTAGTGCTAACACATGAGAAAAATGAGCATCTTCTTGATGCTTCTAGAAGCAGAAGCTTCTATGGTGAGGTGGCCTCCGATCAGTTTGGATATTACTCACTTTTATGATTTAGTGGGATCATCCTAACCTCCTCACCTTATCCTCTTCAAATTATAAAAGGAGAGGAGCTCTCATGGATAAAGTTAGATTGGATTGAGTTTGAGTTTTTGGAGATTGGTATCTTGGTTAGATTGGCTTTGAGTTTTTCTTTGTCAAGATAGATTGTGAGAGACTTTCAGATCTATAGTCTCAGAATTGTTGGAGAAATAAGTGTGTGGGAAGCAAGGAATAGTTGGAAGGGACCTTATGACATCAAGGCTTTGGTTGTAATCTCTCTTTCTATTATTTAATACAGATGCACTTTTCTTTCCTATATGAATGCTATTTTTCCATATTGTATGATTCCTTGATCACATACATAGTTTCATGTCAAATAATCTTTGTTATTCTTGTCTTTGTTCTCTTGTGTTATTTTGTAGATATTTCTCCATAAGTCTCATGACAGAACTTGGATTACATTGGAAAAGTCATATCTTCGATATTTAAAAGGTATGTTCTAGATCCATTTCTCATTTGATAATTGGAATCTAAGGAAAGAGTAGTGTATTGTCTTGTTTTATTCTAGTTTTGTGGTGAAGCTAGGGGGATTGATTTGTGTACACACTTAACAATTATCTTTTTAACACTAACCCCCATCCAATCCTAATTGAGGAAGAGAGTAAAGAGGTCGCCCAAGAAGAAGAATATCACATGGAAAATGTTTCTCCACTATAATCTCAAAAGGATGAGTGGATGGAAGTAGTGAGGAAGAAAAGTAAATCTCACCTCCACCAATGATGACATACCAAACTCAAAATTGACATTGAAATCGATTTTAGACATGTACTAGTTTTGTATTTAGTGCTATACTCAATTTTTTTGTGTATACCAATGTAATCCCAGCTTTGAAAAAAGCGTAATGCCAAATGAAAACTCAGTGTAGGGGAATCCCTAAGCATTCTATTGGGTGGATTCCACCTATTAGAGGTTCTACTCTTCCATATGCAATCTCTTGTCATACAGTTCAACCAAAACGTTTTTTAATACAAAACCCTTATTCATCACCATGAAAAAAGAAGATTTTGTTTTATAAATCAAGATTTTGTTGTTGTACCATTAACTTCAAAGGTAAGTTAAAAAATGTGGATTCAATATCCTTTGAAAACTTCTTTATTGGGCATTCAATAGTTTTTCTTGGACATGAAATGTAGATGGTCATAGTAGTGATACTTTGTATAAATGTTCAAGTACATTGAAATATATTTCAACAAAAAGGCATGTACTAAAGTTGTATCTTTTATCTTTCTCACTTATCCGTTTAAGGCGAGTATTGGTGTTCTTTTTTAGAGATTTTTGTAGCATTTATCTTTTTTTTCTTTTTTCTTTTTTAATAGATTGGAATCATCATCATTGCATCTAGAGGAACGTTCTTTAATCCAGTGTGACTAAGATGTGTAATATTGGTGGTCACATGGAGTTTTAAAAAATAATAAAATATGAATAAAAAAATGTCCTCCCACTTGCCAACGAAAATATATAATGGTAATCCAAAGGTATTTGATAAGCTATGATCTCAAGAATCAATGAACTTCTGCACATGAACAACTCCCAGTCAAACTAAGCTTTAGGGCTATTTAATCTTTAGTGGATTGAAATCATCATCATTGTTGCAAATAATTAAATATGAATAATGAATAAATATGACATTGTTATAGGGAAAAATACCTAAAGGATAAGCAATGAAATCCTCATTGAGTGGATGAGACTTAATAACATACAAAGGGATAGATAACACATTTCTTTTCCTAAGACTAAGATGCATGTCAAGAAGTAAATGAGAAAATGAATAAGGAAAAAACATGATTTTAGATGGTTCTCCAAAGTATCCAATGGATTTCATTTGATTTCTGTAATATCCCTCGGCCGAACCCAAATGTAAATATAATCCAAGTATATTTAAGCTAGTGAGTTGTTTAGACATCATTTTTGTAATACACCTTTCATGGCATGGTGCACACATATACTGCGGGGATGTAATGTGCACATTTCTAAATACCGCACGTAGTAACTAAGTGCGTGCAATATTAAGGTCATCGAACCTTTATGTATATAATATGCATTATAGGCTGGTGAGCCAGTATTGTAAGTTGGAATGCTTATGTCTTGGACTTAGGCCAGCGCGCCTAGATGTCAAGGGCCAATGCACCTACTTTGTACATGAGTCATGATTAATATAAAATACATCAGTGCGTGCAGACCGACCACGATAAAAGAGATGGGGGACTGAACTTCACTAGTTAGGGAAAGGGAGGGCCAAACATCAAGGGAATATTATATTAATATTTCCCAAAACATAAAGTATGGATAATTTTATCCTAAGTTCTAAAGTTGGGGACAAGTGGACATAAGTAACTTCTGATATGACAAGTGTCAAGTTGGGGACATGCATTCATATCGTGGACAAACTTAGCTCAGTGGGGATTTTTTCAGTAGAAAGACCTAACAAACGGAGAACAGGGGGGGGAACCAGTAGGTTGACCATCATTTTTGACAAAGAGTTCACAGTGATTCCAAAAACACACTCAGTTATCCAATCAATGACTCCATGACCATTTCACTCATACATTCCATTATCCTTGAGACAACCATTCCACCTTTTCGAAACCTATTTCCCTGTCCCTTTTGGTTGGTGTACCTGGTTAGCTTGGAGCGGGATTGAAGAAGCGGGTTGTCAGGCCCGTGAGTAGTTCTCTGGGTGAGAGAATTGTTGGGGATTGATTTGTGTAGGTGCTAAACTACAACTACAATGCTTTGAGACTTCCGGTCCGGCCTGTTGCTGAAGCCCTGGAAGGGAAGTGGGGTAGCCGAGGGACTGTTGAGCAGAGAAGGGGCACATTTCCTTGGGTGGGATAGGCATGTGGGGAATGAGAGGTTGTAGGTTGTTAGTTGAGTGAGCACCTGAGATGGAGTCTTTCCTGTTGTCCATGAGCCTTATCCTCTATAGGAATACCTTTACCCTAGGTGGAGTTCAGTCTCATCTTGAGGGTGATTCACTGTTGAGAGTGATGAACAATGTAATCTATAGCTGGGAGCTTCGTGGACGGTCTGTAAGCAGTTGGTGACAATATTTTTAAAGATAAGTATCAATATCAATTGTATGATATATGGATATGCGATTTTGTTATTTACATGCCCATGTTACGATTTTATCATATATGTGACTATGAATGCTTGTGTGCTTATGGGTAATTTCCTGTAAATGATGCATATCAGTAATTATTGTTATTTTAATATAAAGGTTGTGATTCAAAGAAAGTAATGGTTTGTTTATGTTTAGATGTAAAGCTTTCGTGAGCGTGTTTTATGTATATGTTTTAGTTGCATGCAATCTAAAGAGTAAATTTAGGTGGCATTGCTTAGTTGACTACTGGGTATGCTACTGTATGTTCCACAGTATGGGAATGCCAGTGTTCCCTAGAGTAGCATGGTCCGACCTCATGGCTGGAAATGTTACCGTCTGGCATCAGAACATGAGTGGTTGCTCTGGAGTGGCATACCCTGGCCTCAGGTTGGTCGAGGGGGTCGTTACAGTTTGGTATCAGAGCCTCAGTTCAACACTGAGCTTGGATGGACCAGAAGGGTGCAATCGAAGTGAATATTCATAGAAAAGTATCTTCGAAGTGACCAGAATTAGAGTCATAAAGTGTCCTTGGAAAAGGTTGGTGTACTGGCGTGCACGGTAAATTGTTGCGCCACACGGAAGATTATTATGCGTAGATGCATGTGTTGAAATTATTCTTGCATGGTAAGCACACAGATAGTAAGGTGCACATGGAGTGTGCAAGTATTGCTTAATGCGGAGGAGTTTTGTTGGTACACGCATAAGTATGAGTATAAGTTGTTTCGAGACAGTGTATTCAGTAGTGTGCGCAGATATTTGAGCGTGAAGGAATATGTTAAACTTGACATGGTGCATGCATAGGATGAAAATGCATAAGGAATATCGGTGTGCAGAATCAAAACTATGCACAATGGATATTGGTGCACAATGCCAGAATAGTACACGTAAGTAGTCGGTACGACGAAGAAGAAATGCATAGTAGATTTAGGTGCGTGGAGAAGTGTTTACCTTGTAATATTGCTATGTACGATAATATAAATGAACAGTTCAAGTTAATGCGCGTGAATTTGCTTGGAAGGCGAGGAGTCTGAGTTTAAATTGCATAATAGTAAAAGAAAAATAAACACATAACCGCATTGAAGCATTAATTTCGAATTTAATTTTTTCCGATTTAGATAGATGAAAATAAAATATAAGATTACAAGAAGAACTATTATAAAAAGAAAACAAGAGTTATAACATCACCAGATAGAAATTGTAATGAAACAGTCTAAAATCCATTTCTGTATTTATATAATCACATTAATCACAAAATTACAAAAGGGTGATGACAACAATTATCCTGTTGTAAAAAGGGTCATTGAAGAACAAGCCTATCATCTCTTGTACTCTTTACCTCCGCTATCGGCTGTTCAAAATTTGCTGACACATGCTTATCTTAGTTGAAGACTTACTTCATCTTAGCGATTTTCACCTTTAAAGAAGAGTCTAACCAGACCGGTTGGTTTTCTCCAACACTTTCGGCCACTTCAACTATAGATTCCTCCTTCTTATGTTGCTTACTCCTTTTCTTCTTAGCGAATGTCCGGTTGATAATTAAATCCTTTATAATGAGATTCATCCTGACTTCCAATCGTGAGTCTATAACTGGCTCTGTGTGGAACTTAGTTTCTAGAAGGTGCGCGAGGACCCTTTCCTCCTTATTTGCAAGAAAGCCTAGCATGTTGCTTGAATAACCAGTCTCACTCGACTTAGCTTTGTCCATGTATCTCAGGTTGGGGATACTGAAATGTGTCTTTACAGAGAGAAGGAAGTCGAGCAGCTAAAGATTACTACAATTATGGATACGCATATATCTTCATACTTGGGGAGTGGTAATTATAGAACTCCATTTATCAAGCGCAAACATGTTACGTACAAAGAGCGTTGGGTTGACATGCTCGACCAATCCATTTAGAATTATTATCTTTTGAGTTCACTACATGGAGGCATTCAACTGACGTCACATGGCTACGAAGTACCGAACGAATGAAACAGGGTGATCTGACTAGCCGTTGCCTGCTCCATGAGTGGTGGATTTGACATGTTGAGACACGTGATACCACGTCTTGGAAAAAGTGGTTTCGACAATACCAGCTTATTATGCGAGTGTATCTCGGAGACACTGTGCGTCAACATTCTCTAGACTTAGGTAATATCTAGAATTGTCATGGTGATAACACCAAGAAACCAGGAGTGATAATGTTGATGTGTATGTTGAATCGAAATGGTGCATATTCTCATGAATTGCTGATTTGTTAGTCTGATTAGTTTCGATGGCTGCACGTTTTGCATAATTAACAACAACTCGGTCAGGTTAGACCAGTGCAGAGTCCGTAGGAATGGAAGAGGCACAGGATAATTACATTAATCCAGAGAAGAGTAGAGGGATGGATTTCAATTTGGGCATGGAAGGAACAAACTCCAATGGACATGGAGAAGAAAGGAATGAACATATGAATATGGCTGAGACCATTAAGAATTTGTAGAAGGATGTCCAAAGACATAAAGCTGATAATGAAGGGCTTATGAAAGCCAAAGAGTAGCAGGATGAATTCAACATGAAACTATTGGAAGGTTTGAACAGAATAGAGAAGAAATTGGTTAAGGAGAGCAACTCAAGTAGATATGAGAGTCACAAATATTCAGAGGAGAAGAGAGAAGTAAAAAGTTCTAGTAGACATCACCATAGACATTCCCATAAGAGAGCAGGAAACAACTCAAGTCTATCCCCTGCCAGAAGGTATAAGATATTTGGGGTGGATGAGCTACGAGGAGAAATGAACAAAATCAAACCTCCTACTTTTGATGGTGAGCAAAAGAAGGATGAAGATGCCGAAACATGGTTTCTAGGCATGAGGAAGTATTTTCAATTGCATAATTATTCTTCTCATGTTGAAGGTAGAATCACTATTTATCAACTCAAAGGAAAGGCCTCCATGTGGTGGGACCAATTTGTGCAGGTACAACAAATTGTAGAGAAAAGTGTTACTTGGAGAGAATTCAAGAAGTATTTTGAGAAGAAATACTTGACCAAGAGATACTATGACAATAAAATGAAAGATTTCTTTGAACTCAAGCTTGGAAGTACGACCATCGATGAATATGAGAGAAGGTTTCTAGAACTGTTGAAGTATGTCTCTTTCATTAAGGATGAGACAGTCAAGATTCAACGGTACTTAAGTGGATTGCCATCGTTCATCAGTGAAAAAATATAGTATGATGATCCCAAGACATTAGAAGAGACCATAAGGAAAGCTAAATGCTTATATGATCAGCTGAAAGCAAGACCAACTTTCCAAAAGGCTTGGGAAGACAATAAGAAATTCAATATGGATCAGAGGAAGAAGGGAGATAAGCCACCATTATTCAGAACTAAATCATAATGGAAGCAAACGCATAAGAAACCAGAGTGATTGACATAGGGAGTCAAGGGCCAAGATAGCCACATATGCAATGTTGGGGTTGTAAAGGAAACCATAGGTTCAGAGATTGTCCTCACAGAGGTGAAAAAGGTAGGACTGTTACAATGTACAATGAGTTGAGACAGTGGAGGACATGGGCATAAATATGCCAAGGATTTATGTATCCCTAGACAACAAGAAAGCAGAGTAGCAGTCCCACATGATTGAAGTGGAAGGTATGATCAACAACCAAACTCTTGCTATTTTAATTGATTCAGGAGCTAGCCATAGTTATATAGACCCAAAGATGGTGGAAAGTTTGCAATTACCAAGAAGCAAGCATGGAAAATCTTGGTTGGTGCAACTAGCTACAGGAGCCAGAAGAAAAGTTAATGAGATGGTTAAATCCTACCTCATAGACATGAATGGACTAAATACCAGGGCAGATTTGAACATCTTACCCTTAGATTCCTATGACTGTTTATTTGGGATGGATTGGTTGGACCCACATCATGCTCTATTGGATTGTCATAACAAAGCATTCACTTGCTTGGATGAAGAAGGGAACCAAAGGAAAGTGCAGGGAATTCCCAGGGTAGTAACCGTTAGAGAAATTTTGGCATTACAGCTAAAGAAATGTTATAGAAGAGGATGTCAAATAATTGCAGATCATATGGAGGAGACACCTAAAGACAAGGTGCCAAATTTGGAGAATTATGTAGTACTGAAAGTGTTTGAAGATGTATTCAAGGAAGTACCAGGACTACCCCCAAGGAGAGACATTGATTTCTCTATAGATTTGATGCCTGGAGCAATGCCAGTAGCAACGCCAATATCAAAGACTCCTTACAAGATGAGTACACCAGAATTGAAGGAGTTGTAAATGCAGCTTGAAGAACTTCTGAAGAAGGGGTATATACGCCCAAGTGTATCACTTTGGGGTTCCCTAGTCTTTTTTGTGGAAAAGAAAGATGGAACGTTAAGATTGTGCATTGACTTCAGACAATTGAATAAAGTGATTGTTAAGAACAAATATCCTCAACCAAGGATTGATGATATCTTTGATCAATTGAAGGATGCAAGGATATTTTCAAAGATAGATCTCAGATCAGGATATCATCAGGTAAGAATTAAAGAAGAAGATATTAGCAAGACTTCCTTCAGAACAAGGTATGGTCATTATGAGTTCACGGTGGTACCGTTTGGATTGTCAAATGCACCAGTTGTTTTCATGTGCTTAACGAATGGTGTTTTTTGAGAGTATTTGGACAAGTTTGTCATTGTCTTTTTGGATGACATTCTTATCTATTCTAAGTCAGAGGAAGAGCATGAACATCATTTGAAGATGGTGTTGCAAGTATTAAGGGAGCATCAGTTGTATGCCAAATTGATCAAGTGCTCATTTTATCAGAAACAAATCCATTATTTGGGGCATATCATCTAAGAAGATGGGATAGCAATGGAGCCTAAGAAGGTAGAAGACATTAGAGAATGGTCAACACCAAAGAATGTGAAAGAGGTCAGATCTTTCATGGGCCTTGCAGGCTACTACAGGAGATTCATTGGACGATTCTCAAAGATAGCACACCCAATCACTTCCTTGCAAAGGAAAGGTATGAATTTTTAGTGGATGCCAGACTGTGAAAGGAGTTTCCAACATTGACAAGTGCTC
Source organism: Picea engelmannii (assembly GCA_009831015.1). Classification (NCBI taxonomy): domain Eukaryota; kingdom Viridiplantae; phylum Streptophyta; class Pinopsida; order Pinales; family Pinaceae; genus Picea; species Picea engelmannii. Next base: position 68,853 of record ML782381.1, on the reverse strand, counting down.
CAATACTAAGGATCGTAGACCCAAATGAAGATTTCATTGTATGCACAAATGCATGTAATGAAGGACTAGGTGGAGTCCTAAGTCAAAATGGATTTGTGATATGTTATGAATCAAGGAAGTTGAAGGAGCATGAAAGAAATTATGCCACTCATGATTTGGAGTTGGCAGCCATAGTGCATGCCCTAAGGAAATGGAGACACTACCTCATGGGAAAGAGGTTTGAGCTAAGAACAGACCACAATGGTTTGAAATATTTATTTGATCAACCAAATCTAAATGCTAGACAAAGTAGATGGTTAGAATTTCTAAGCGAATATAACTTTGATATAAATCATATCAAAGGGAAAGAAAATAAAGTGGCTGATGAACTCAGTAGGAGGGCGCATGAGCTTCATGCTACAACCATCAACATGTACTAGACTGATGTTAAAAGAAAAATTCTGGAGGCTGCAAATACAGACCTGCAGTATAGAGAATTGGTAGCAATGCTACAGCAAGATAAGACACCCCATAAGATGGATATTTGTAAGTTGGGAGTAGATGGAATACTGTTGCACAAGAACATAATTTTTATACCAAATGTATAGGACTTGAAATGTATAATTTTGCGTGAGATGCATAATGTTCCTTATGTAGGGCACCCTAGATATCAGAAAACCGTAACAACAATCAAGAGCCAATACTTTTGGCCAGGTATGAAGAGAGAAATTGCATAATACATCGCTAGGTGTATGGAGTGCCAGAAAGTTAAAACAGAGCATAGGTACCCAACAGGATTGCTGCAACCTTTGCCCATTCCTGAATGGAAGTGGGAAGTGGTGACAATGGATTTTATTATGGGATTGCCCAGAACAGGAAAGCTACATGATTCGATTATGGTAGTGGTGGACAAGATTACAAAAGCTGCCCATTTTATTCCACTAAAAACTACTCACAAAGCAACAGATGTTGCTGATATATTCATGAAGGAAGTGGCACGATTGCACGAAATTCCTAAAATGATTGTGTCTGACAGAGACCTGAAATTCACCTCGAATTTCTGGAAAGGATTGTTCAAAGGATTTAGAATGAATCTGAACTTTAGTACAACTTATCATCCCAAGTCTGATGGAAAAACATAAAGAGTGAATAGGGTGATAGAAGATATGTTGAGAATGTATGTGATGTATAAACCATCGAAATGGGAAGACTACCTACACTTGGTAGAATTCGCTTACAATAATGGGTATTAGGCATCATTGAAAATGAGCCCATTTGAAGCACTTTACAATAGAAGGTACAATACTCCAGTAAGCTGGGATAATCCAGCTGATAGAACAGTAGTCGGGCCAGAGTTGCTCAAGGAGATGGAGGATCAAATGTTAAAAATTAAGTAGAATTTGAAAGCTGCCCAAGACAGACAGAAAAGCTATGTTGATAAAAACAAAATCCAGAGAGAATTAAAAGTGGGTGATCATGTTTTCCTGAAAGTGAAAGCTAATAGGAGTTCCCTGAAGTTAGGAAGTTGTGCCAAGTTAGTAGCCATATTTTGTGGACCATTTGAAATCCTAGAGAGGATTGGTCCAGTTTCTTATTTGATTACATTACCTGCATCTATGTTTGTTCATAATGTCTTCCATGTATCATTGCTAAAGAAATATATACCCGATGCTAATCATGTTATTGATTGGAATGTTATTCATGTGGAGAAAGAAGGTGCTTTCTAAGTGCATCTAGTGTGCATCCTGGATCAAAAAATCAAACAACTTTGGAATAGAGCCATAGGGCTTATAAAGGTCCAATGGACCTGGTATGGACTTGAAGACGCTACTTGGGAGCATGAGGATGCAATGTGGGCAGAGTACTCGCATCTTTTTGAAGAATTTGAAGATTTTTGTTGTATATGGGTACATGATGCACTTAGGACAATGCATAAATAAGGGGAGGGGATTGTAATATCCCTCGGTCGAACCCAAATGTAAATATAATCCAAATATATTTAAGCTAGTGAGATGTTTAGACATCATTTTTGTAATACACCTTTCATGGCATGGTGATGCATATACTGCGCAGTAAAGGGATGTAATGTGCACAATTTTGAATACCATGCGCAATAACTAAGTGTGGGTAATATTAAGGTCAGTGAACCTTTGTGTATATAATATGCATTATAGGCTGGGGAGCCAGTATTCTAAGCCAGAATGCTTATGTCTTGGACTTAGGCTAGCGCGCCTAGATGTCAATGGACAATGCGCCTACTTTGTACATGACTCATGATTAATATAAAATACATCACTGCGCGTAGACTGACCATGATAAAAGATATGGGGGACTGAAATCCACCAATTAGGGAAAGGGAGGGCCAAAAGTCAAGGGAATATTATATTAATATTTCCCAAAACATAAAGTATGGATAATTTTATCCTAAGTTCTAAAGTTGGGGACAAGTGGACAAAAGTAACTTCCGATATGAAAAGTGTCAAGTTGGAGACATGCATTCATATCGTGGGGAAACTTAGCTCAATGGGGATTTTTTCGGGAGAAAGACCTAACGAACAGATAACAGGGTGGGAAAATAGTAGGCTGACCATCATTTTTGAAAGAGAGTTCATAGTGATTCAAAAAACAAAATCAGTTATCCAGTCAATGAATCCATGACCATTTCACTCATACATTCTGTTATCCTTGAGACAACCATTCCACCTTTCCGAAGCCTGTTTCCCCATCCCTTTTGGTTAGTGTACCTGGTTATCTTGGAGCGGGATTGAAGAAGTGGGTTGTCAGGCCCATGAGCAGTTCTCTGGGTGAGAGAATTGTTGGGGATTGATTTGCATATGTGCTAAACTGCAACTACAACGCTCTGAGACTTCTAGTCTAGCCTGTTGTTGAAGCCCTAGAAGGGAAGTGGGGAAACCGAGGGACTGTTGAGCAGAGAAGGGGCACACTTGGGTGGGACAACCATGTGGGGAATGAGAGTTTGTAGGCTATTAGTTGAGTGAGCACCTGAGACAAAATATTTCCTATTGTGCATGAGCCTTATCCTGGATAGGAATCCCTTTACCCTGGGTGGAGTTCAGTCCCAGCTTGGGGGTGATTCACTGTTGAGAGTGATGAACAATGTAATCTATGGTTGGGAGGTTCATGAATGGTCTGTAAGCAGTTGGTGTCAGTGTTTTTAAAGATAAGTATCAATTGTATGATATATGGATATGCTGTTTTGTTATTTACATGCCCATGTTACAATTTTATCATATATGTGACTATGAATGCTTGTGTTCTTATGGGCAATTTCCTGTAAATGATGCATATCGGTAATTACTGTTATTTTAATATAAAGGTTGTGAGTCACAAAAAGTAATGGTTTGTTTATGTTTATATGTAAAGATTCTGTGAGCGTGTTGTATGTATATGTTTTAGTTGCATGCAGTCTAAAGAGTAAATTTAGGTGTCATTGTTGAGTTGACTACTGGGTATGCTACTGTATGTTCTGCAGTATGGGAACCAAAGTGTTCCCTAGAGTAGCATGGTCCGGAATCATGGCTTTAAATGTTACCGACTGGCATCATAGCATGAGTGGTTTCTCTGGAGTGGCGTACCCCAGCCTCAGGTTGGTCGAGGGGGTCGTTGCAATTTCACTCTAGCTCCATTGCTCTACTAAATAATATGCACAATCATCCAACATGAAACAAATTCCTCATTCATCATCAAATAATAAAGATAACTTACATGAATAAAGTCTTAATATAATAAATCAAGCTAATTAGAATGGCATTGAACCTTATTAAATATGCAATAATATCCATAAACAAAGTTTTATCTTTTATTTTTATTTTTTTGGGGGGAGGGGGGAGAAGATAGATCTATATTAATTAAAAGAGAGTTACACCATGAATTATTACCTTGAGATTCACTGCTATACTTATGTATCTAAGACACAAAGTTCTCCTCCTTATTCATGAGTCCACCTTCATCGAACTAGCACGATCCAATAATTGTATCACAAAAAGATAGCGAGGTGAATGTCTAATAAACTTTCACCTAATCTATGATCACACTAATGTTGTTTTCCAGCACTCGACAATGGTATCAAATTCATGAACAATGATTATCACTACAATTCAATAGCATAAGAATTCTTGCAAACAAACTTGTATCCCTTAACTTTGGTTCTTTTACTTATAGATTATTGATGAGAAAAGAAAGGGATGCATGGAATGCATGTCGTGCACTTGTGATCCATGTCGAACACCATGCGATATTTTGTCTTTTGAAAACTTAGAGATTTTCAACTATCCTCGTGAATTTCTATTTTTTAAACATTTAAGGGGTGGCCATGGGTTTTATATGGGAAAATTGTGACCCATTGCATCTGATCTATATTAAATATATAGTCTATCACTCTTTTACTAGGAAAAATGAATCCTTAATGTCCTTTTGATAGTCAAATATTCTATGATAAAATTCATCTTTGATCCAACAATGTATTTTTCTTTATTACATATATCTTGGCTATGGTACCAAATAAATGTGTAACATGTGTCCCCTAATGTATGAGGTTAGAAGAGGATCTCATGGTCGAATAAATTATAAATAATTGGCATTGGTGATTGGACCAAGGAGGAGTTATGTAGATCAAGGAATTAGGAAGTACTTGCAAGTAAAAATCAACCGATCAAATAAAAATCATCCTCAAGGTAGGCATACCCATGCTCAGATATATAAATAAGTGTGGCCACCAATAAAATATACACTACAAATCCATGAAGTATATAAAATGCAAGACCATGGCCATGAAAAAAGTACATGATGGATCCATATCATATAGAATATCATAGCCACGAACAAATACAAAGTGGATATATGTCACAGTATATATCAAGAAGACACTTGGAACAAATGAGAGTGCAATCTAGTCTTCAAAGTACCCATAAATCATTGGTAGAATATCACACAAATTAGGAAGGAAGAACCAAAATTGTATGCCCCTAGCCCAAGGTTTTCAATACAATATCTGCGATCGTATGAATCTACATCATGTGAATACATGAATTGATGTCGAGCATGGTAGAAACCATATGATTACCAATGATTGATAAAAAGCATTAACATATGTAGAGGGACCCACCGATAATGAAGATGGACATAAAGGTACATAGTGTAATCTAACAAGTGTGAATAAATGTGTTGATGTTGAACATTTGTAAAATCGATCAATTATAGGTCAATGATGTTGAAGTTTATTGCATTGGATAGGTACTTCCACAAAGGTCTAAGTTTCTAGATGCGTGGAAGTTGTCCAAGGAAGCCTTCAACCTTAGTAATTTCTTTTAATTAAAGGAATTATTAAAGTACAGTGTAACACACCCAACCCCCTTAAATCCTCTTAGGCTGGTAGGATGTCAATTTTCCACTTCCATTACACTTCGAGTCTTGGGATTTCACCCTTACACGAACTCTATCCCTCTGCGAGTACGCGGGGACTTATTCTTCCCAGTGTGCTTTTATGACAGTCCTCAAACCCATCACCATGCATCACTCAAAACATCTATGGAGAAATGTTGTTGCACATACCAAGGACACTTTTCCCTAATCGAATGTCCGTGATTCACCTAGCACAACCACATCGACAATGAATCATGTTCCTAAGCCATCAGGAAAGAAATTTTAACCACCCACATTTCAATCCTGATCGAACACCTCTGATGGTATTATACCTGATAGATCTAATTGTCATCAGACCCAGAAATCAACGGCCCCAATTAAATCAACACCTCAAACCATGTGAAGGCTAACACCTCACTCATTCTCCACATAAGATGTTTTCAAGTGGGGTCCAAGACCAATCTAGGACTTTAGTTATATTGGAATACCTTTCCTACAGATTAATGGATTGAATTCACTCGAGAACTTCTGCCATCGAAATTCACTCACTCCAAGTGATAGAGAGACTTCTCGACTAGTTCTCTTTGATGAAAATCCTTTGATGGATCCGAAGGTCCTCAGATCCTCACATCTAATAGTTAGGGATCACTCGGGATTCATAGCTACACAATATTTATCTTACACACCACTTCGACAAGAATCCTTCTTTGAGATGGATTGTCCCATATCCAACGACTCTAAACCCATTGAAATCCACACTAATAGATCCACGATCCTCCGTGTCCTTGGGTTCTCGATATCATGTTTTTCCCATTGAAGACCTATCCTAGGCATTTCATATACCTTCTTGATCTCCTACTTGTCAATAGACTAATTGGTGTAACGTTCAAGGCATATATAGCTCAGATCTCATCAGCTTAACCTCTAATGGATCAACGACTCACCTTCTCTAAGAATTCTTCCATTGGGAGTTCATCAAGACTTCTTGATTTGGATTTTCATGGAGGATTTTCTTGTTGGAATAATTCTTACAATAGAATTTTTTTGGATTTGATTTGAATCGGTTGTAGATTTGTTGGAGGTTGTTGAGATATTCTCTGAACCTCTCTATCTAGACATGGAATTAGTTGGATCTGACTCAAACTATAAATATATGTATTATATGTTGGTTTATTGTGTAATAGAAATAATATTCCTGTGTAATTGTGAATTATGTCTGCTCTTCAATTTTCTAAGCTGTTATCTGAGCCGATTTGGGCTTAACTCCCTCATGAGAGGGTCAAGAATATGGAATAGAGAGTGGAATTCAGTAGATAAGTTCATCGTGTGTTATTTGTTTTAGAGCGTTTGTTTGAGCATGATTATTTCCATGTTCCCGTGTGAGTGATTGGATTTCGTTATCAAGTGTAAGATCCTGTGAAGGATTTGTTGCTACGTGGAATGGAGGATCGCTCTACTAAGAAGAGAAGGATTGTAATCATCTTGTTGTATCCATGAGTCATAATGAGAATTTCTTGATGTTAGACGTGGTATTTAGAGATGTCCTTCATTCATTATGTAACACAGGCGACGTTGATTATCAATCTAAGTTCAGTGTTGAATGGATATCCCTCTTCATGGACAACATAATGCATATTTTTCTCTTCCACGTTATTATTAGCCTATTGGTTGCTATGAAATTCATGAAAATATTGCTGTGAGATAAAAGAGTGTGATGGTAAGGAGATTGCAAATTTTATTTTTACTGTGGTAACTTCATTATTTTATCCTAACATGGAGATTTTTGGGCACACCAACATTCTCAATGAAGGCACACTAATCAAATCATATACCATGCATTTTGGTAGTGAAATTACCATTTTTTGGCATCACAATTTCGAGGAAATGTGTCATTACATTTTCTAGCATTGAGCATCATGTTTTGCAGGTAGGAATTTGGAAAACACCAAGAGGGGCAGCAAAAGAATTGATATTATTGCATTTGTATATTTATGCCAATAGTTTATAAATCCTTATGAAGAGTATGAAGGACAAAGGTCAGCACTGACAATGACTGGATCATTGGTCATGAAAGTGGGTTTCATATTTATTGTGGTGGTGTGGATATTTTATTTAAATTGTGTGAATACATATTAGATCTATAAAATTTTATAATGCAAAACCAATGAGTTGAACAGAGTAACATATCTTAGGCTAGTAGTTCTTGACGTACTTTGATGCCATGTAAGAAAATATTCACTAGTTGAGTATGTTTACAAGTTTGTTAAAAGATAGATATTCTTGTTGTACTTCGATGCTTCAAGACCGTCAATTACAAGTTATCTTTGTGTATATTGTTGTAGATGTGTTTAAAGGTCCATTTTATGATTGACTGTTGAAAATATCCAGTAATTAGATCACTATCCTATATAACTGTCTAAATTTTCTCTTAAGGGGAATTCCACAGATGGTAGTGTATCCATATAATAATTCATTATTGAAAATTTTCCTTCAGGAGGTTGAGAAGCGTCAATTCTACAAGTTTTTCAATGATGGTTAGAAGTGTTGTTGTCTTAAATGAGTTGAAAGGGAAGCTCAAAGTTATGGAGAAGAAAGAGTGTATACTGGAATATTTCAGAGTGGATAGGAGTGTTGATGAAGACCATATCAAGACAAACATCTATGTTGAAATTTGAGTATTGTATTTATGATATAGCATTTGTAATGTAAGAAATATGGGAAGGTGTTGGAATAATGCTTACCATAGAATTGGTTTGGATTTGGTTTGAATCGGTTGTAGATTTGTTGGAGGTTATTGAGAGATTCTCTCAACCTCTTTATCTAGATATGGAATTAGTTGGATCTATCTCCAACTATAAATATATGTATTGTATGTTGGTTTATTGTGTAATAGAAATAATATTCTCGTGTAAATGTGAATTATGTCTTCTCTTCAATTTTCTAAGTTTTCCTTCCAATAGACTTCTCTCTGAAACCATGATCTCCGAGGAATGGTTGATATCTATTAATTTTACCAAATCGATGACTATCACCCCTATGGGTTTAAATAAGGGATTTCAATAGGGATAAGGGTGGTTTGTGGATTTAGCAATCCTGTGGTCTTCCTAGATTCATTCTCTTAGGGTTTAACTCGACTCCTTTGAGAGCCTAAACCACTTTCCAACAGGAAAGAAATAATCTGCTCCAAACACCAAATGAAGATTTCATATCATGTAAACTTTCTATTTAAAAATCAAGGGAAAATACAAGGTTATTGACCTGCACTGACCATTCTTATATCTTGATCACAATTATTCAATTAACTCAGCATTTAACATTCATTCATCACATTAACTCGTTAAAATGATCAAAATACAATTTATGACCATTAGCAAACATTCAATAGACATTATAGGTGAAAACACTTTTTTGTTCAATAATTTATTCCAATTAGCCAACCGATTGAGGGGAAATGACTTTCCACCCATCCATAGACTATGTTGAGGTTTACCTTTCTACAACATTCCACCCTCATGCTAGGCCATGATACCACTAGGGGAGTATCTCAGTTGACTTCCAAGTCAAGAAATGGTTCAAGAAGGTTACACTCCTTCATTCCACTTGCAACAACATAAGTTTCCCTCTTCCCACTAAGCTCAAGACCTCCACGAGTTTATCAAGCTTCTTCCCAATTGGATTTCCTCTGCACAAGGGAGTAACTTCTCTGCTACACGAAAACCACCCCTTACCAGTGCCAGTTTCTTTCTAGTAAGAACCAAGTCGTGGTCCTTCATTTCTCCAGTATGGATATGGGTCTTCTCTGTTCTAGGGTGACCATTCAATTCTTGGGTAACCTTTCTATTTTCTTCAAAACAAATTCCTAGATATTCTTTGTTTCTTAGAGTTGTGTGGGTGAACTCCCGTGCTCATTGCATCACCATATATTTTTGAGTCTGCAACTCACCTTTGTGTGTGATTATTCTCTATTCTTATGTGTGGATTCAATCTCTATGCATATATTTTCTCTTCGTCCTTTTCTCTATGGGTTTCATGTGTTCTCATCCGTGTGTCCCCCTCTTCTCTTACTTGTCATATTCCTCCTTATTCCTTCTTCACTTTTGGATTGTTATCCTTACCCTTGGGATCCATGATGACTTATGTCAGAAGTATCCCTCACTGTTAGGCTTCCGAATCGAAGGGGTAAATCTTATGCATCCTTCTAGATGAACTCATTATCGACCCTTCACTTTTCCAAGTACCAAATCGGACAGTAGTTATAACTGCTCAACTACCCAACCTAATCACTGTTAACAATTTCCTTACATCAATGCAATACAAGTACATTAGACAAATCATGCATTCAATTTATGTAGTTGTAGGTTGGATTGTTAGTGAGATTCCCAATTTCTTCATTAAAACATCCCAACTCCACCTCACCAGTCCCACTCGTTGTATTATGGCCAATACTCAAGGATTCCTGCTTAGTCAGTTTTCTAGTGTTTTCATTAATCATAAACACAATTACATTCTTCATTAATCACAATACATGAATTCTTTAACATAATTACATTCTTGGGGGAAAACAAGGTGTTACATTCCCCTACCCCTTAAGGAAACACCATCCTTGGTATTTTAAACACCATATATACGTATTTATATAGGAAACAAATGGGTATGCCATCCTCATGGAATATTTCAGTTCCTAATTCACCTCATCTTCTCCAAGTGCTTCCTTTTCACCTTGATCTTCATACTGACTTGGTTCTTGAGTAATGTCTCTTTCTATCCAGAATGCGCTGAGGATCGGGCTAGAATTCTCCCTCTAGTTCCACCTATATCACATTCCAATAAATAACATTATTAGAATCATGAATATACTTCTTTAATAAAGATACATGGAACGCATTGTGAGCTCTAAAAGTCTAAGGTGGTAGGGTAAGTCTGTATGCCACTTTCCAGGACTTCAAATGGTCCACAATAGTGGGGCACTAACGTGGAACACATTCCCATCCTTAGGGATATTATCTTTGGTTTTACCCTAAGATACACATGATCTCCAACCTTATATTCTTTATGGGTTATTTTTCTATCTACATAGATATTTTATCTATCATAGGTTGTTTTTAAATTCTTCCTTATTCTAATCACTGCTTGCTCCATTTCCCTTAGCAGGCCTGGTCCAAGTGTGATCCTATCCACTGGACTATCCCAACTAATTCAAACTCTAAATTTCTTTCCATACAGAGCCTTGAATGGGATCATGTTCAATGATTCATGATATCCATTATTATAGGAAAAATCTACTTGGGGTAGATATTCCTCCCATTATTTGGGTTCATGCATGATATGCATCCTTAACATGTCTTCCAACACTTTGTTTACTCTCTCGGTCTGACCATGTATTTAAGGATGATAGGTTGTGTTGACTTCCAATTGAATTAATAAGCCTATAAAAAATTATTTCCATAAATTCAATGTGAATTCCACATCTATCTCTTAAATTATAGTCTTGGGTAAACCATGAAAATTGAAATTCTCTTTCATAAAAACATTAGCAACATTTAAATATTTAAAAGTAGATTCGATGAGAATAAAGCAAGCTTCCTTACTAAGCTTATCCACCACTACCATGATTGCATCATGTTGTCTAACTGTCTTTGGTAACCACTAATACAATCCATGGATATTGTCTCCTATTTCCATTCTGGAATTTTCAATGGTTGCAATAGTCGTGCAGGGTGCTTGTGTTCAAATTTGACCTGTTGACACTCCAAACACTTGTCAATATAGTCAACAATGTCTTTGCTCATTCTTCGATAGTGATACAACTGTGTTACTATTTTTATCATCTTCTGATAAATGGGATGACCCACATAAGGACTCCGGTGAAACTCATCCATAATGATGCCTTTTAGCTATGTTGAATCAAGTACATATAACATGTTATTATACAACAATAGTCCATCGAATATAAGTTGATATCCCTCATACTTTTTTTCACTGGTTTCTTGCTTGTTTTCATTGATGTCAAACCTAGTCATTGGTTGTAGTCATTGTTGTCAACCCTAGCCATTGGATTTTGGACCCAACAGATGATCAAAGTAGATATAAATGAAGGAAATTACACATGAAGTTACAATGCTTATGGATGGATAGTATAAGTCATGCTTCTTCCGGTGGTATGTGGCACGCCACATGGATCCTCACGATTGAGGATAAATGAATTTTTGAAGATGACAATGTGAATTGAAGAAGAAACTGCATGTCGGCCCTAATGTTAAAAGGGAGTAACATAAAGGATAAAAATACATCTTATTATACATTCATTTTTCAAAAAACACAATTTTGTTAATGAACAAGGAGATATAAGTCAAATTTCATAGGAAATCTGAAGTAAAGAAGGTCGAGTTTCAAGGGAGGATGAAATCTTTTGGTGATGTGTTCTAAGTCATAAACATGTGTTCCAGGTAAAATAATCATAACGTTTTCATAGAGAATCCAAATGAAGTGAGACCAATTGCATTGGAAATAGTACGGGTTTTAGTTTCCTGCGTATGATTTTCATAATCTTATGTTAAATATTGAGCACGGGGCATAGTGTAAAAGTTCGCTCTCCTGAATAAACTTGAATTGAATAAGGTCTACCATTTTCTCTATAACTCCTTTTCTGTGAGGATTCAAGGAGTGAAACTTGGAGGAGTTTCAAAGAATACATTGATTTATATTATCTACAAAATCAGAGTATTCTAATAAGTGAAGAATTGAATAAGTTGAAGAAGTCTCAGGAAGCATTATCAGGTTCTATGTGATGGTTGGTTGATGGTGATAATTTAATGTAAAGTTTTATTATCTCTCATATATTATTGGGTGGGGAATGGGCAAGGATGGTGTTACACATTATTTTGGTCACCCTTGTGGAATTTCTACAAGCAAGTGTTTAGGCTCCCAAAAGGATATTTTGCATGAGAAAAGTAATTGGTTTCTCCCTCTACAAAGCTTGTTTTTAGAAGGCTGTCACAGGCTAAGAATACTACACAGTGCGGAAATGCCTGATTTCTATAGGCTTCTCTACACCTGGATTGCAGAGTTTCCGCATGATGCTCTATAGGTAGGGTGCGACAACATTTTAAGACTAAGAAAAATGATGAAGTTCATGAAAGTTCTAGAAGGAATCTTCTAGAACATGAGGTGGCATCCATATGGTTGGGATATTATTCGCCTCTTTGATTTGATGGGATCATCCTAATCTCTTTAACCATCTCTCTTTCTCCTATATAATGATGGATTTCTCATGGAAAACATTAAGCATTAAGCAATCAAGAGAAAGTAAGGAATGATTAAGGTTGAATAGGCTCTGAATTGTGTGAGGAACTATAGTTCAAATGCTTCAGGGATTCATCTCAGTCCATCAAGTTATTGTGGATCATATTCATGCACGCTTGGAGCAAGTGTGTGTGTTGGAGCAAAGGGCAACTGAAAGGGAACTTTGCAACATCAAGGTTGTTTGGTTGTATCTTCCACTTTTGCTTAATATAATATAGTGGCATGTTTCTTTCCCATAAAATTACTCTAATTTTATTGCATGACTCCTTGATCACATGCATAGGTTGTCATTGAATATATTATTGTTGCTTTCACTTTGGTGGGTTTGTGTTTCATTGTAGGATCAATATCACAAGAGCACTAGAGCGAAGCAGGGACAACAAAGTCATAAGGAAACGATATTCATAGGTATGTCACTCATCCTTTCTTTGATAGTATATTCAATGATTAGAACTTAGGGAAAGTGCCATGTCCTGTCTCGTTTTGTTCTAGGTCTAGGTGGATCTAGGGAGATCAGTTTATGCCCGCATTTACTGATATATCTGATAACAAAATTGGCGACTCCACTGGGGATACGACCTGTTTTTGGATTTTTCTTTCCATTTTCCATTAGCCTATTTTTTTTCATTATGTTTCAATCTCTGAGTCTATAAGGGATCAATCTAGATTCTCTGGACCTGAAAGTTTACTTGGATTCTTTACCCTCTTTCCAATTTTCTTTTGTTTTCAGACATTTCTCCATTGTGTTCTATAGGCATCCTGCAAAAACCTTAGCCTTTCTCACCCTGGATGTTTAGAACAAGGTGAACTTTCCACACCCTCCCCATTGCTAGCCTACGAAAAAATGTTGATTTACGCACTGTAACCTACTGCTGGCCTACGACAGTGTCTGTAGAATTTTTTGGATTGGGTCTTGTTGTCTTTTGATGCCCATTTTTTCTTTGATCATCTAGGAGGCAATTTTGAGGTCCTTTTGAAGTCAATATTTGAATGATTGTTGAGTGTAAGACTTTCTTTTGATTGGTTTTCAAAGATTTCAAACCCTTTATTATCATTTTGCAAGCTCTTGATTCTTGATTTTTATCAACAAGGATATAATCTCTCATCATAGATCTGAGTTCTTGATTGATGCCAGTCTTTGATTTGATTTAAAGTTTTGGATTATTTTACATGTGTTGGATTGCTTGTTGATTTGAAATCCATTGCTTGTTTGCATTTGATAAACACTTTCTTGTCATCTTTTTTTTTATCTTCATTGAAAGTTTGATTTGGGTTTCTGTTGAGTGTATCCATTTTCTTTGATTACATTTTCTTTCTTTAGTATATCTCTGATCTAGTTATGGAAATGAAAATTAAAGTCATTTATTCTTTTTAAGAAATCATTCATTGAGAAAATATTTGCATTCAAAACTGTTAAAGAGAACAAATTGAGAGATTTCCTTGCTTATGATTGTTTGGGATTATAGTTCATTCAAGAAAATAAATTATATTTCGTAGATTTCGTGTTTGCGAAAATATATCTTCTCCCTATTGTATATAGAATTCATTGAATTGTAGATTGCATCATTCATATCGATTTGCATATTATTGGGTCAATATAACATTGGTTTCATTTCCATCTCCCTCTTGAGTAAAAAACAACCTCTAAAAAATGTTGCGTAATCTAAAATTCAATTAGTAACTTTTATTTTCTAGGGATCTTTTACACCAACATTAGGTAGGCTAGATCTTTGGAATAGGTTGTGAGACACACTCTCCAAACAAAACAACACACAATAGCATCTTGTGATAGGGAGTGTTTAAATTCACTAGCAACATTTTGTCCTGGGAAGCCCTTCTCACACAAGGGTCAAACCTGAGGTTTCATTAAGACTGACAAAGTTACTCACCCTTCTTTTTTGGTATTGGTGTAGAGATTGCACGTATTATGGGGGTAGCTTGAAGGTATACCCACAATGATGAGTGGAATCCTCTCAAGTTGATTTCGAGATAAATACCCTGCCTTTGCATGTGTATCAGACTGTCGATTGTTTCCCCAGGCATCATTGTTGTTCTTGGTAGCCTTAGTTGACTATATTTTTAGGGTCTTACATAATGTGACTTGTTATAACCCTAAATTGCACCACACATGCTTACCTGGCATCAGGCCAACTCATATCCCTTCTTTGCCAAAACTCTGTTGAACAACTCTTTGGAAATCCTCTTATGTCAAGGCCCACGCACCCTAACCCATTACTACACGCGTGTGCACACTGGCTGGCTCACTACAGCCCGCGTGTACCTAACAAAGAACGAAAAAAGGAAAGTTGCCGACGGAAAAAAAAGATATGGGTCAGTTAACTAAAACTCCCGGTCATGCATGGCCGAGGGTTCATCCAAAACCCTAGCTCCTTCTAGCCTATAAAAGAAGGGGTAGGGGTACCATTTGGGAGGGGAAAAAAATAGAGAAGAAACTCTACCCATTTACGTAATCCATCGTCCCAACCCTTTAGTCTTTCCTCATGCCAAAGGAGATTTAACGCAAAGTAGTTGAAGGACAGAAGAAGAGGAGCCCAGGATCAGGTTCAAGGAGCGGTGGCCGGTCTTAGCTTTGATTGTAAGTTGATTCATTTTTAGTAATAAAAATAATACTTTTCCCGTCCCAATGCATGAATTGTCTATGGTTTGGTTAATTTATGCTTGATTTCTAACCCTTGAGTAGAGAAGTAGCATGCATGCATAGTTGTTATTTGTCTTGATTGCAGGTCATTTGTGGAAGGAGCAGCGCAAGCAAGTGGTCAAAGCGCAACGAAGTATCTACATTGAACGTCGGTAAAAAGGTTAGTGGTTCTTGTCCATGCATTGACTATGAAAGAGGGGTTTAAGTCTTGGGTGGTAGGTAAAAAGTAATTTCTTTTCAGTCAAAATCTGCATGCAAGTCTGACCCTAGTTTGCTAGTCCATAGGGTATTTTTCCCAACAACAGAATTGGCGACCATACTGGGGAGAATACTCTTTAAGGTTTCTGGATTTCTTTAAAGTTTTTGGGTAGTTTAAAAATTAGGTTTTCAGTTTTTCTTTGCCTGTATTTTTCTGTAAGGTCTGAGCTAGTAGGGAGCCTGGTTCTTCATACCAGTTTTCCCTGAGTTTTGCTTGACGGTAGTTGTCGGGACACACAGAGGTACACACGACCTGCAGAAGGCTTGCACGCATGCACCCGCGCCCTATCCTCTTACAGCTCGCGTGTGAACGCTAGCTGTAGAGATAGCAGTAGCGTGTAAGAGTTCAGAGAACTTTAGAGGAAGTCCTCTTCCCTGTCAGAATTATACATTCTCAGGGGATTTTCTGGAATCCTGTCTGAGTCTTGCTGGTTCACAGTCCTATCTCAGATTTCTTTTTTTGCCTTATTATTCCTTGCATTATTTTTCTTTTCTGTTAGAAATAACATCCAAGTCTTCAAGGGACCCTAGTTATCAATACCAGAGGCCTCTTCCTGGTCTGGACTGCCTGTTTTCATTTTTGTCTTAGAAACATGCCGCCTGTACAAGGTTAGCCCGCATGTACACATTTCCTGTTTCAGCTCAGCACGCGTTTGCACGCGTGTTGTTTTAGTGACAGTAGCGTGCTTGACAGGCTACTTTTTATTCAGGGTAGGGCAATCATCCCCTCCTTTGATGAGAAGTATTCCTCTCAGGTGTTTGAGTCTAGGGTTGAACAATCAGTAGGTTAGGTCATCTTACCCTTACCCTGCTTTTTCTCAGTTGATAGTTGACAGAAAATATATAAAAAAAAATAATTTTTTTTTTATGGTTTTTAGACAAGCATAAGAGTCTTTGTTTTCTTTATTGCATTGTGTGTCTTTTCTCTGATTCTTTGTGATCTGCGCTTTAAGCCAGAATTGTTTTTTCTTGGTTTTGTGCTTGTCGGTATTTTCCCTTTGTTGCTTTACTAGCACTTTCAAAAAAAAAAAAAAAAAAATCTCTTTTTCATTTTCTTCTTTGTTTGAAGAGTGTGTTTCTGCATCATTAGCTAGAGATAAGTCTTTTATTTCATAAGTTTTTGCAGTGCATTTAGAGCATAAGTAGCTCATAGTCGAGCGAAATTCCTTTATGTTTGCTGTATAAAATCTTAGAAAATTTGAAAAGAAAAAGAAATCTTTCTTTGTGAAAAGTTGTTGAAATTTTGCATTTAGTAAAAGTCTTTTGTTTCCAGATTTTTTCATTCATTTTTTCTTTCATCTTTACACATCACCAGTTTAACCTTCATACCCCTTGACATAAGAAAAATCCTTAAAAGCAACGCTAATCTTAAAATCTACTAGACTTTTATGTTTGTAGGGTTCACAAACTAGTTCAGGATTAGGGTCTTGAATTAGGTTGGAGAGGAAACTCTTCAAGGCCACTCAAAAAAAAACATTAGAGTTTGAGGTAGGGAGTGTCTAAGTCCAGTTTCATGGAAGTTATCCGGGACCCCCCTCTAACACAGGGGATAAACATGAGGTCGCGTGCGGAAAGGTAGCGGAGATAACCCCTCCAAAGCCGGACCAATCGTAGTGGAGAACACATATCGAGGGCTTGTTTTGGGATTCCGTCGTTTGCATTTGCCACGGGGCTTCGTGGGTCTCGAATCTGTTCGAGGTCCTCAGTTGTCTTCCAGACCATTTTCTCTCGATACCCTTGATAGGTTTCGGGCTTGATACCCTGCTCATTGTGGTCTACCCGACTTTCGATTGTACCCGCTTGGTGACTGTTCGTGTGCTGGCAATCTAGTTGCCAATATTTTTAGGGACATACACGGGTGACTACGGGGGTATATCATGGTACCTAGGACATAAATCGGGCCACGCTTTGCAGAGTATACCTGGAGGGTGCTTCCATATTCGAGTTTCACTTGCATGGGTAAGTTGCTCTAGTGTTGGTTGTTGTAACTGTTCTTCAAAATAGTTTAGTGATTGCTTGTCTTATCTCTTAGGGGCTTCTTTTTAGTGTGTGTTACTTTTGAATGTGTAGAATAACTTAGAGTGTCTTGGATTTTCTCACATAGTGGAGGATCCCAAGCTCCGCCGGTCACGAAGGCTTCTAGGCCTGTCGTCGGTTACACTAGAGCCACCCCCGCCACCATTAAGGCGGAATCTAGACCAACAAGGGTCTTTCGAAGTGACCGGGTTACAAACCTTTGTGCCCGAACAACTCCTGAAGGAATCAACCACCAATCTTGGCATGGTTGAAACCCCAACCACTGATATCTGGGCATCATTTACTGCACCAATCCAATTTCATGAACGCCAGACAATTCCTCACACAGCTATGGAAACACACGTTGTTGCTTCTTCTGGGAATTCTTCAATTCCCACCACAGTTGCTACCACTGGAGAATCATCTCCTAACTTACCATCATTGGTTCAAGCCACCATGGTCCTGGCCACAACTACGTTGCACAGTGGACCTAACTTGTCTATGGTGGTGACCACAACCCCCTTCACACCTAGTGCGACAGGCCATCCGTTCTCATACGGTATGCCTAGTTCAGGTACAAGTCCTGCACTCACTTACTCCACTTTACAGACTTTGGTTCTGAGGGTAGGGAGCTCTAACGCTCCTATGCAAGGTCAACTTGGGGGAACCCCTGTCCCTTTTAATTCTTTTCCTTATGTCGGAGGTCATATCCCTCCTTCGTCCCCTTCGCTTGGTGGTTTTCATCAGCAGTCCGTCGGGCAACCTGCATACACTAGTTTATTTGGAGTCGGGAGTCAAGGAACACTTGTGCATAGTATGCCAGTAGGTTCGAAACCATTTGTTTGGAATGAGATGTTTGGTAACAACACTTTCTCATCCATCGCTTTCCCATCTGTGGGCAATCCCATTTTTGGACAGTCTACTCCAGCGTAGGGTACTATTCCTGCACAAGGGGCACATATAGCAGGACCTTGGAACTCAGGACAAGGATCTGTTCCCTCCTCTGGAATGTCGTTATGGGGTAATTCTTTCCACAGTCAATGGAACCCTGGAAAGACTACTATGCCTCTCCCATCAGGACCGGCATGGGGTAATCCTTCCCAAAGTCCTTCGAACACGATGCATGCCCAACACCCAATGTCCTTTATGGGAAATCAGTCGATGATGTCTCCACAGATGCAAAATCCTTACACTGGTGAGGGCCATGGTTTCTACTAGAATCCAGGTCAGCAACCAAACTTTTCCTGGCAACCTGGTGCTAGTCAAACTCCAGGACCCTTTTTCTCAGGTTATCAGTAGCAACCCAAACTACCATTCCTGGAAACTTTACACTTGCCAGATTTGACAAGGTTGTTAAATGATCCTATTTGTCATGATCCACGTTGGCCTCCTATGCCAATGAAGTTTCCTTCAGACATTCCAAAGTTCAAGGCCAAGCCTAATGAAGATCAAGGTGATCATGTGACTACCTTCCATCTTTGGTGTTCATCTAACTCATTGAAAGATGACTCCGTACAATTGCGATTGTTTCAACGCACTCTTATCAGGAGTGCCATGAAATGGTACATTGAGCTCGATCGCTCAAGATACTCTTCTTTTGGCGAACTGGAAATGGCCTTCCTTAACCATTTCCAATTACCTGTGAGATATGACGCTGACACAGAGCTGCTTTCCAACTTCGAACAGACAACAACAGACCATATCTATGATCATATCTGAGAGTGGAGACGTCGAAAGAGTCTAATTAAGGTACCAGTCCCACTATCATTCCTGCTAGAGTGGTTCCTTAAGTCTTTGGTCCCCCAGTTGTCCAAAGACGTCGAGACTTCAGGAGTTTTCTCCGAAGAAGATGCCATCATGAGGGCTCAACAATTTGAGCTCATCTATTCTCAGTCTGGTTTATTATATAACATCCTGCCGGATGCGCCACGTTTGATAATGGATAAAACTAGACAGAGAGATTGACCACATGCCGATGGTATTATTGGTTCAGCACAAACCAAGCTCACTGAGCAATTGACAAAACAGTTGCAACAATTATCTATACAACACACATCGACCAACCAAATTATTACTTTGGCTGCTCCTCCTACCCAAAAGTCAGAAGTACACTCCGTGCAGTCGACTAACCCAAAGGCCACCCAGCAACCTGAAGGGAAGACAAAACAATGAAAGAAGGGTAAGGGGGATAAAAAACCCACTGATAATGCTGGCAGGGACACTACAGAAAAACGGAAGGCGAGGTATCCGTGCAACTTGTGTGCGGAAGACCACCCGACCCATCTTTGTCCTCGACTTGCAGAGGCCCAGAAGTTTGTCACACAACAACAGTAGGCAGTGTTGACTAATCCCTTTCAACATGGGCAAAATTTAACTCAAGCCTCTACAAGTACAGAAGGGGGCATCCAAGAAACCTTCCCTCCTCCAAACAATCCCTCATCCGTGAACGTATATATGGTTAGGGGTGATGCTTTCATAACGACTAGAGCACACGACTATAGTAAACCAAGTTCTTCTGAGAAGGGTAAAGAAGTTGACCTCCCATCTCTTCCTCTATAGATCGAGAAGACGTTGGGAGAAACAATGACATGCATTCCAAAGGGTGCATTTAAAAAAGATTCTCACAACCCAAACGCAAGGGCCACCCAGAATTACTCAGTGGTGGAGAATTTATCACAAACCCCTTGTGCGATGTCTACTTTGGAGGTCCTCCAAAGCTGCCCTGCTCAGAGGAAAGCCTTGTTAACCGCTTTGGGCTCTACTGAGACTTGTAACCCGGATACCATCATGTTAGATACAACCGACTTAAAACCTCATCTGCCTTATCACGTAGCATTTCAGATAGTAGCGGCTCATCCCACGAAAACTTTTACATGGAATATCTTCCGCACGGTGGTCAACGAGGGTGCCTCGACATGCGTTATGTCGTTAGCATGTTGGAAGGTCATTGGCTAGCCCACTTTGTCTCCATCACCTACTCTCCTCACTGCTTTCGACGATCATTCTTTCCGACCACATGGCATCGTTCCTTCTTTCCCTATACAGTTAGGAGGGAAGACCGTGTGTGTCGAAGTAGAGGTAGTCTATGCTCCCCTCGACTATAACCTCTTGTTAGGCAGGAGTTGGACTTATGCTATGCAAGTTGTGGTTGCTACATTTTTTCGAGTCTTGTTGTTTCCACACGAAGGTCGGATAGTGACCAATGATCAACTGTCTTTCTCCAGGCCCGACCCAACTTTGGGGGCATCCATGGTCCCTATGATTGATAATCCTCAATCAGGTTTCATTAATGTAGGAGTTGGTTTGTGCCCGTCCTTGATGGGTACCTTCGATTACCCACCTCCTCATGACGATGTCAAGTTTATATCTAATGACCATAAGGTTGAGATTTTTCAAGTTTCATCGTTCCGCACGACTTACTTTGAGGATCCTTGGATTCTTCCTTCCTCATCACTACAATGGATGAGACAGGGCACCCCGACATGTCCATGCCCTTGTCAACCACTGAGGTAATGTACTCTTTAGTCCAACAAGCCTCAGCTAACCCTGATCCGACTCTGGCACAAGAGTTGGATCCACTACTAGAGCCTATCTGGGCTCAGGGTTCTCTTGCTAATGTCAATTCGTTAGACTTAGTCTTGCCGTCAGACGAAGCAGTAATCAAAGCAATGAATAGTCCATACAAACCTTGGGAAGATCTTCATCACAGATCATATTTCCTCCCAGAGTTAAGCCAGATCGAGGTAGGAGAATTCACTATTACCATGACAGGAGATCAGCCATGTCCTATTAATCTCTTAGCTACACAGGATATTTATGCTGAGGGAAATATGGAAACTATCATTGAAACCATACCCATCAACATCTCTCGAAGCTCTAGCATCGTGGAGAATCTCTTCGTCGGAGCGGATTGTTCCCCCAAAGAGATTCAAATTTACATGGATATTTTCAAAGAATTCCGCGACGTTTTTTCCTGGTCTTATGAGGAAATGCCAGGTATAGATCTAAATATAGTTGAACATGAAATCACAACGTATCTTGATGCCAAGCCTGTTCGACAAAAACTTCATCCAGTCAATCCTAAGAAAGCAACAACCATCAAGATTGAGGTTGAGAAATTGCTCAAGGCAGGTTTCATTTATCCTATTCATTTGACTCAATGGGTGTTAAACCCCATGCTGGTCAATAAAAAACAAGGCACGATTCGTGTATGTACCGATTTCCATGATTTGAACAAGGCATGTCCCAAAGATAATTTTCCAACACCATTCATTGACCAGATCATTGATGCATGTGCCGGTTGTGAAGCCTTTTCGTTCATGGATGGTTTTTCAGGATATAATCAAATCCAAATCAAATCTGAGGACCAACACAAAACGACATTCATTTGTCCGTGGGGTACATTTGCATATCGTAAGATGCCTTTTGGCCTTAAAAATGTTGGAGCCACATTCCAGTGGGCCATGTCTTTTTCTTTTCTTGACCTCAAGCATATAGTCGAGGCCTATCTAAATGATTTAGCATCATGCTCTCGCAAGCGAACGGATCATCCCACGCACCTTAGACTAATCTTTGAACTCTGTCACTACTTCAGGATTTGCTTGAATCCAAACAAGTGCAACTTCTGCGTAACGTCAGGACGTTTGTTAGGTTTCATCATATCAACAACAGGGATCATGGTCGATCCTCTTAAGGTGGAGGCAATAATCCAGTTTCCCCCCCCACGCAAAATCTTACAACTTCAGAGTCTACAAGGAAAGGCGAACTTCTTACGATGCTTCATTGCCAACTATGCCAAAATCACCAAGGGCTTTATGCGTTTGCTAAAGAAAGACGTTCCTTTTTTCTGGGATGAAGCTGCTCAACACTCTTTCGATGCATTAAAACACGCCCTCACAACTGCACCTCTACTACGGCCACCTAACTATAAAAAATATTTCTTATTATATCTGGCTGCCGCAGAGTCAACCATAGGCATGGTTTTAGTTCAGGAAGATGATTCGTTTTCAGAATACGTGATCTATTACCTGAGCTGAGGCCTCGTAGGACCGGAACTCAATTATTCTCATATTGAAAAACTTGCATTGGCAACAGTTCATGCTGTTCAATGGTTACGTCACTATGTTCTGTTTCTCAAGACCACCATCATTGCTGTCGTGAATCCATTCCAGTACATGTTGACATGATGAGTTATCGGCGGAAAAATCAGTAGATGTATGGTCATCCTCCAAGAATTTGACTTCGACTTCGTTTCAGCAAAGTCCAAGAAGTCATTGGTCTTCGCAGAGCTTAATTCGAAACTTCCGGTTGAGTCAGGTGACGTTGTGCCTGAGGAATCGCCTATCCGGGGGGAATATGTTTTTGATTGAATCTTCAGACCCCTGGTACGAAGATATACTTATCTATCTCCAGACTTTGAAGTGCCCCACCTCTGCTTCTCATGACGAATGTCGGCGGATACGCCATCAAGCTAAGAATTATCTCATACTCGATGATACGTTGTATCGGAGAGGTGTGGACTACATCTTGCGTCGATGTATCACTCATGAGGAGGCCGTCATAGTGCTCAATGATTTTCATACTGGAGCTTGTGGTGGTCATTTATCTGGGTTGGCAAAAACCCAAAAGATTCTATGAGCAGGTTACTTCTGGTCGACACTTATCAAATATTGTATCGAATCGATCAAGAAGTGTCATCCGTGCCAAGACTTCTCTCGGAAGATGAGGGCACATCCCGCTCCTATGTTTCCTATCATCATAGTTGGTCCCTTCACTAAGTGGGGTATTGATTACACTACATGCAACGCCCCGTCAGCAAGGGGGCACTGCTATATCATCGTAGCTGTCGAATACTTCACTAAGTGGGTCGAAGCTATGCCAACGTTTAAAGATGATGGAGAGACTGCAACTCTCTTTTTATTCAACCAAATCATAGCACGGTTCGGTGTCCCGAGAGAGATTATCACTGACCATGGAAGTCACCTTCAAAACCAAATGATGACTGAATTAACATCAAAGCTTGGTTTATGGCAGGAACATTCATCACCTTACTACCCCCAAGCCAATGGGAAGGTGGAAGCTGTAAACAAAACTCTTAATACTATTCTATAGCGAACTATCAACTCAGCCAAGTCAAATTGGCATTTGATGTTATACTCGACATTATGGGCTTACCGAACATCTGTTAAGACTGCAACCGGTTTCTCACCTTTTCAACTCGTTTACGGGCTGGAGGTAGTCTTGCCCATCGAATGTCAAATCCCATCTCTGAAATTGGCAGTACAGTTATTGCCAGAAACTTCTCCACTTGAAGAAAGGTTAGTACACCTTGAGAAGCTTGATGAGCAGCGTCGCGATGCATCCCTGGCCAATGAGGCTCATAAACATAAGGTCAAGTGTCAATATGATAGGTCTGTTCGTCCTCAGATTTTTTCTGAAGGCAACCTTGTCCTGGTCTATGACCAAGACAAGGACCCCCTAGGGGCAGGAAATTTTAAACCCATGTGGTTCAGACCCTTCATTATAAAAGAGGTATTAAAAAAGGGCACTTATCGATTAGTTGATTTTGAAAGGAATTCTTTGGCGGAGCCTAGAAATGGGCTCTACCTCAAGAAGTATTACTCATAGACAGGTCACTGTGGGTAACTTTTTGTAACATATGTATAGTCTTTGTACTATTACTTTTTAAGTTTCTTTTAAAAGTGTTATGGATGTGTCATTGATGTTATCTTTCATCAATATGGCAGATGTCAAGTGAGTCCGAGGTGTTCATTGGATATGCAGATGGTGCTAGTCGATACACGCGGAAGCTTGCCTCCGTAGCTTGGGTAATCTTTACACCACAGGGTCAGTTGTTATCTTCCAGAGGTATATGCTTAGGTGACACCACAAATAATGTCACCGAGTATAGTGCAGTTATTGAGTTTCTTCGTGACACTTTGTCATTGGGTATATCTCATCTCCAGGTCTATCTCGACGCTCAACTGGTTGTGTCACAGCTAAACAGAGTATACCGAGCTCATGATCCAACTTTACACCGACGATTCCTTATGGTACATCTCTTAGAATGAAACTTTGATTATATTAGATATTTTCATGTTCCTAGGAGATTAAAACAAATTACAGATACTCTAGCTAATCAAATTTTAGATTGGCATCTCGCCCACATATAAAAAAGAACATGGACATAAACATGTAAATACATTTTTGCACATAGAATCCATAAGACACAAAAATATAAAAACCATATATAAACATCACAAAATACTGAAAGTACATAGATGGACGCAAGCGCCTCAAAAAATATATACAAGTAGGTTCTCATGGCACATCAAAAGTCTGAATTCTGTTCAGGGCCTATCGGCCCTTTTATAATCATCTACAGCACGGGCTAAACGCCTAAACAATTGGACCCATGTTCGAGGTGCCCCCACAACATGAGGTTGCATGGATGGCGGCAGGTCCTCTATCTATGCCATCGAGAATATGTGAGTGAGCGCAGTGAATTTCCGCTCAATTCATCTAAGGACCCTGTTGGCCTCTCCAGCTGGGAGGTTCCCTACTACTGTTGCTCCCCTAGCGGCGGCAGCCGCATCTTTCGACCGTGGACGACGCCTGTTCCGTGCATAGTCCGCAGGTTGCACGGGTCCCACATATGCATGCAACAAACATTTACCCATCAAATACTCTGGCATACAAAAAAAAATGATATATATATAAAAAAGACATAAAAATTACATATGCAACCAAAAAAAACTACAAAGGTAGAGACTTACCCATCTCCCCTCGCTCCTCACCAGGAGGCACGGGTATCTTAGGATCTCTAGAGAAATATATCCGTGCATATGGGTAGTCCTCAATAATAGGGATCTATTGTGACAGCCAAGCAAATAAATCATCATCGAAGGAATCAACGGTCCTTCCACCACCCTGTCGTGGCAGTAACACTGCCCATCTACACACTGCAGGGAAAGAGGCCTGATGTCCTCGTACTACAACCTGAGGACTGAAACTCGAAACTTTCTAAAAAAAGAACGAACACAAGATGGTCCCGAACCCAAAGTTCCTCTGTGTCCGCTGTCGGAAATCTATCAATTGCCTCTTCATGCACTCAAGTAGTGTGGTACTCCAATCAAAATTTTGTGCATTCATGCACTGGATGGCACAGTTCATCTGTGCGTGCGAAGCCTGATGCACGACTGCTGAGCCGGTAATCCGCCCAATCAATAACAAGATAGTTTGTAGCGCTAAGTTGGTAATATTGCTAATGGGTACATGGGAGCCCACACGTTTGGTCCCAGCCTCATAGTGCTCAGCTATCAACTCCAAGATCTTGCTCGACCCCACACAAAAAGTATGGAAGTTGATTGGTTCCCCTCTCCTTGAGAGGCCAGTCAGAAAGTAAATATCCTCGGTGGTGGGAACCAATGATTGCCCCTCTATCATAAATGCCTCTACATCATGATGCTAATAATCAATCAAGGCATTCTCTAGCCTTGGTTGCGCACACATAAATGGACATAGAAAGAATTTGAGCAAACCACATTGCATTAACACGACCACAACATTCGGATCTGCAACAACCAACTCACTGATTGCCTCATGCTCCCTTTCCTTCCACTGGACATACATCCTACCAACACAACAAGGAAAAGGAGGGTCAATACTTATTTTTTTAACTTTTTCATCAAAAAGGGGGGGTACACGCGATCTGTAGAGGTGACAGTCGCGTGTACACGTGGGCAGACTTTACTCTGCCCATGTGTTACCTAGGGCCGACCTTTTTAAGGTCGACGCCCACCTAAAAAATAAACTAAATGACTAAATTGAAGTATTGAATAGCTAGATAAGGGAGTTTGTACTTACTTGGTCCAAGCAGAAGTTTGTTTCGTCCACTGTAGCTCCCAGAATCACTATCTTTGGCAAAGGGGGTCTTTTGGATCCAGAGTCAATTTCCAAATCAGCAATGGTGATAATTGGCTACTAGCTTCTATTTATAGACTTTTTGGCCTCTTTTTGTCACTTTTTTGGCCCCCCTTATCAGTTTCTTTATACCAAAAACCATTTAGAGTGATCCAGGAGTTATATGGGAGGGATTTAATCAGGTATTGGGACATATTTTTTGAGTTTCGAAAAAATATTGATGGTCCATAATTTTTATTTTTCTTCAAAAATCAACTTGAGCATATAGGTTAGGATACTACCCCAACTTTTTCATCTCGTTGCCTTTTTCTTATACTATAGGATCGATCCCATCAGGTTGTGACACAGAACCATCATATCTTCTCTAGAAGTGTTGCGACTTGGTGGTAGAGCTTACCAGAACATGGATGCCCTAGGTAGGTCCTGGTTGCATTATGGTGTCCATGCCGTTTCTAAAAACACTATAGGCTTGGGAGTCCGTATAGTCTTTCCTGAATATGAGTTTGAGCCTCATTTGTATGAGTCTTTTTCACTGTTTGTATTACTCTCAGGACTCCCAAAGAATAACGGGTCTCCTTTTAATCCCTTTTCAGACCCTCTAAAAATGAAAAGATTGCCGAGCGATCTTGTGACCTGTCACGCTTGTTAAACTGAAATTTGAAGTACGTCTGTCCGACGACAGTTTACCCCTTTTTCGGTCCGGACGATAAACTGTACGAAAAAAGGTATACTCTATCGAATTCCCATTCTTTAGAAGAGTACTCTCAGGTATAATTTTATTCCTTTTTTGGGCCTAAGGGACTAAATTTACGAAAAAGAAACCCCCACGAAGTCCATAGTTAAGCTCTTTTCAGACTCCCTAAAATTGAAAAGATTGTTGAGTGACCTTATTCTTTCACACTCGTTAAATTGGTCTAGAAGAATATTTCTGACGGAGTCCATAGTTAAGATTTTTTCAGACTCTTTAAAAGTGAAAAAATAGCCGAGTGATCTTGTCCTTGTCACACTTGTTAAAATGGTTTTGAATTGATGTCTAATCGGTGCTAGTTTATCCCTTTTTCGAACCGACTAGACTATTGTCAAAAAAGGTACCCCAACAGAGTCTTCTTTTATGCTTTTTCAGACTCTCTAAATATGAAAAACCATCGATCTTACCTTCTCTGGGCTCGTTAAACTTACATCGAAGGATGTTACCATTGTGTGTTCTATCAACCGCATTTGCATACCTTATCCACTAGCCTTGTGACAGTTTTCTTCTACGTCTTAACACCTTTGGCCGTTGAAGGATTTTTCCCGAGTATCATTTTACCAGAACATCAGTCTTGTCCTTATGCCTCGAGCTTGTATGTTTGCAGTACTCGTTCCTCCATTGTAACGTAATATTCCTTTATTCTTTTTCAAAAATTATCAAAAAGAACAAAAAAATCAAATATACTCCAAAAAGAGGATGGGAAAAGTATTTTCTTTATTGGCAGCATAATGAGTCGCCCTTGGATAAAGCACATATGTCCGTTTGATCATCAGACTATGGGATGTAGTACAACCTTAGGAATCTTTTCTCGCTATATAGAGTTGTGTCCTCCACCATTTGGTTACTCTTCCAAACATATGAAGAGTTTGCATTGCCTCCTGCTTCGTAGACTTATGATTAACATATATGCTACCTAAGTCTTATCACTTGTCATGCTATTGTCCAAGGGAAGTTTGTCACTAAGCCTGAGTCGACCCCTCTGCAATATGTCTCTTGTCTGCATACTCGACCATCTTGAATGTCCAATCAAGTCCTTGTTCAAAATCACTGAAGCCTTCAGTCCGATCATCAAGAGTATCAAGTCCATAACCGACGAGCCGTCAAAGACCTCTGGGTAGTGCAGTTGTACACTCATATTACACTCCTACCCGAGTTTTAGAAGATTTTGAAGTTGTTGCTCGAGCTCTAAAGTACATCCATCAGGCCGAATCAGCTTCTGGAAGATTTATACCTTATATGTATATCTTTCTGATTTCAAGATGTAGCTCCGCTGTGTATTATTCGTGGCTACTCTTTATAGTTATTTGACATGGATCTACAATGTATTTGATTGGTATCCATGGTTCTATTTTATCCTGAGCATGAGTATGCCCGCCTCGGTGAGACATTTGTTATTTTGCAGACAACACCTCATGGTTCCTGATCCTTGGGCTCACTCGTTCAACACATCAGTAAAGATTGGTAATGTATTTCATCCATCAGATGCTCTTCTGACCTCACACATTAGGGGGCATCTATTATAACCCTAAATTTCACAACACATGCTTACCTGGCATCAGGCCAACTCATATCCCTTCTTTGCCAAAACTCTGCTGAACAACTCTTTGGAAATCCTCTTGTGTCAAGGCCCACGCGCCCTAACCCATTACTGCATGCGTGTGCATGTTGGTTGGCTCACTATAGTCCGCGTGTACCTAAAAAAGCATGAAAAAATGAAAGTTTCCAACGGAAAAAAAAGCTATGGGTCAGTTAACTAAAACTCCCGGCCATGCATGGCCGAGGGTTCATCCAAAACCCTAGTTCCTTCTAGCCTATAAAAGAAGGGGTAGGGGTACCATTTGGGAGGGGGAAACAATAGCAAAGAAACTCTACCCATTTACGTAATCCATCGTCCCAACCCTTTAGCCTTTCCTCATGCCAAAGGAGATTTAACGCAAAGCAGTTGAAGGATAGAAGAAGAGGAGCCCAGGATCAGGTTCAAGGAGCGGTGGCCGGTCTCATCTTTGATTGTAAGTTGATTAATTTTTAGTAATAAAAAGAATACTTTTCCTGTCCCAATGCATGAATTGTCTATGGTTTGGTTAATTTATGCTTGATTTCTAACCCTTGAGTAGAGAAGTAGCATGCATGCATAGTTGTTATTCGTTTTGATTGCAGGTCATCTGTGGAAGGAGCAGGGAAAGCAAGTGGTCAAAGCGCAATGGAGGATCTACATTGAACGCCGGTAAAAAGGTTAGTGGTTCTTGTCCATGCATTTACTGTGAAAGAGAGGTTTAATTCTTGGGTGGTAGGTAAAAAGTAATTTCTTTTCGGTTAAAATCTGCATGCAATTCTGACCCTAGTTTTCTAGTCCATAGGGTATTTTCCCCAACAACATGACTATGGAGGGGCAAGTATTCATGGTACCTGGAATCGACATTGGAAAGACTCACTCGGGCTCCTTGGAGGGTATACCCATGATTATGTGTGGGAGCTTGCACCAGGGTGTAAGTTTGTTAAATAGGTCGTCAACGTAACTTTTCCACTCACTCTATCATAGCCCCTTCTTGTCTTGACTTCATGACGTTGGATTTCATCACCAACTAGTGACTTCAAAATAAGAAGGTTTGTTTGCTTGGTTTGATTCCTATATTTTATTAGTGAGTGTTGTTCATTTTCGTAGTTGGCCATAGATTTTTTGGATAAAATATTTGTATTAGCCAACATCGAACCTCCCTGCTGTTAGTGTAGGGTACAGGGACTTCCTCCAAAAAATATGAAGGATTATATCCCTCTACCCCCTCATTCACTAGAGGGCTCTCCTCAACTGAGCGAGGTCCAAGACACTGTAACCTCACAAGAGGAAGGTTCTTCCTCTTTATAAAGTTTCTAAATCATTTCTGATTCTCTAGAGGCTTTCTGCATTCCTTCTGGATATGAGAGATGTATTATTCGACTAAATTCATCTAGAGAGATTGTTGTTGATACTTCTAGAATATCGATCTGACCCCATTTAGGCCCTAGAGTTGGGGATCCCCTTTGGACTATAGACATATTTAGAAGCCTGCCTCGCATGGTGCGGGACCTTTACGGCTCAGGGGAATGTGTTGATACACCTGTTGTATCACAAATACCTGAAATGTCTGCTACCTACACGATACCGCTAAACCACTTTTCTGGTGCAACTAGCCATATCACCGTCATTCTAGAAACACAGTCTGTTGGTCCTAGCTCAAATTTTTCTCTCAATATGACTCATTCTACTATGGTCTGACACATTATGACTATTCCTACGGGGAATGTGGTGGTTAGCCAAGCTCCCATTGGCACACCAATCTCGTCTAGACCTATCCCGTCACTCCCTCCTGGGTATCATGCTTTGAATCCTTTCACCACTATCCCTACCCAGGTTCCATCCAGAGTTTCTGGACTTTTTGTTCCACCTGGGTACAATGCTGCTACCGGTTTTGTTCCTACACCTTCCCAGGTCCTCTCCAAAGGGTCTTATCCACGTTTTCCCAGGGGATCTGGCCCTAGTGGCTCCAATTCAATCAGAAGCACCCATTGTCCATTCAATTCTGGTTACCAGATTCCCATTGGAGGGTAATCTCACATTGGGGGGTATCCTCTACTTGGAGGACAACCTCAAGTTGGTCTCTATAGCCCGCTATATGGAAAAAACACATCTGGATCAATATCCCACCTTTGGAACCTCCTTGCCCAAGGAAATCCACAATCATCTGGGGGGAAACATCCTCAGAGAAACCCTTTTATACCCCCTCACTTAGGCCAACCATATCCAGGTTCTTTTAATTCCACTTGGGGTCCACATGTTCAGTCTAGTGTCCCTTTTCAAGGGAACATTCCCAACCATCCCAACCCTATGGGCTACATGCCTCCACATCCTCGGTCGAATCTGTCAGGACACTCCACATACATGTAGACTGCTTATGGGCCTACTGGTATACCGATGAGACTTCCTCCCCAAAGTCACTAGTATCCTCAAGTGAATAGACAACTTCCTTTTCTAGCCACTTTGGATCTACCCAACTTGTCTAGAATATTGAATGATCTTATCTTCCATTCTCCCCATTGGCTCGTCATAGTAGCCAAATTATCATCCAACATCCCCAAATTTGATGGTAAACTGGGAGAAGACCCAAACAATCATGTTGTGACTTTCCACCTTTGGTGTTCGTCAAACTCTTTGATGGATGAATCCATTCAGTTATGTCTCTTTCAACGAACTCTCATGGGTTCGACCACAAAGTGTTACATAGAATTACCGCAAGGTTTCTATAATGACTTCAACACCCTTGCCATGGATTTTCTCACACATTACCAACTTCCCATCCACTATGAGATAGGAACCAATATTTTGAGTTCCTTTAAACAGTCCTCTGCCACGCACATTTCCGATCACATCCATGAGTGGAGACACAAAAGACGCTTGATAAAACTTGACCTTCCTGATCAGTTATTGGCTGAATGGTTCACCAAATCATTCGTTAATGAAATATCCCGTGATACTAGCATGGGTGGAGTTGTTACTAAAGAGAAGGTGATTAGTCGTGCTCAGTACCTAGATCTTGTTTATTCGCAAACGAGCACTCTTTACTACTTACTCCTTGACGCTCCTTTCCCTTCTACCACGACTACCTCAACAACCCCAACAACTTCTCATGCCACTGATGGTGTGATTGGTACTTTCCATGCTCAACCTCAATCTGCACATGCCTCTCCCACCAATCACAAATCCCATGCTTCTAATTTTCAAACTACTCTGACTCCTACTCCTTCCACCAGTAAAACTTCGGAAGTTAATGTCGTCCAATCTACCCCTGCCGGTAAAAATAAATATGAAAAAGGAAACGGTAAGAATAAGGAGGATAAAAATACTAATCTGCAATCCGACAAGACCAAGACACAACCTAATGATGATAAGGATAAGCGTAAACCTCGATATCCTTGCCTTATCTGTGGTGAATATCACTACATGAAATATTGTCCAAAATGTGTCGGCATCAAAAAGTTCCTTTAAGGGACCGCGAAACCTCCTACACGTATCGTTTTGTCTCAACCCTTCCCTTCTCAACAACAGGCCCAATTGATCATCCATGATCAACCTTCTTCTTCCACTACTTCATATGTCCTTATGTGTACTGGTGATTCTCAGAAGAATGACGTTACACTTATACTCGAGCCAAAGATTACTCTCCTTCTAAGGATAAAGTTGACAATGTCCCACATTTGTTGCTTCAAACACCTCCTACAACTCCACCTCTGAATGGTCCTCTTCATCTCGAATGACCAAGCCCCGATACATTTCTCCACCACCCCCAAAAGGCATTGTTCAAAATTCTGCCTTTAATCCTCATGTGCATGCTACTCAAAACTACAATATTGTAGAATACCTTGTGAAAGTACCCTCTGCGATGCCAACTCTTGAAGTCCTTCAAAGTTGTCCCGCTCAACGAAAGACATTGTTAAAGGCGATTGGTGGAATTGATCCCTCAGATACAAATTTGATAATATTTGACCTAGAAGATCACATTCCAAGGCTACCCCCTCAGCTAGCGTTTCAAATTCAAGTTGTTGTTGAGAACAAAAATATCTGTAGAACCATTATTGACAAGGGTGCCTCGACGTGCGTTATGTCAATCACTTGTTGGAAGGCCATCAAATCTCCTCCTCTTACTGAATCACACAACAAACTTAAGGCCTTCAATGTCTTTGGTTTTAAACCCTACATTGTACTTCCCTCATTGTCTATTACATTGGAAGGAAAATCAGCCAATGTTGAAGTTGAGGTCTTTGATGCACCTCTCGATTATAACATCTTACTTGGTTGTAGCTAGATTGATTCCATGCGTGAAATTGTGTCTAACCTTTTCCGCGTAGTACATTTTCCACACTAAGAAAAAGTCATTATTATAGACTAGCTGGCCTTTTTTAACTCTGATTCCCGTACTAGCAATGTACCCTTTATTTCAAAGACACCTCCTGGATATGAGAACATCGGTGTGGGTCTTCTAAAAGATTCAACTTTGATGGGTAATTTCCCAATCCCACCACCCGATATTCCCCCTCTTTTTGTCGCCTCAATCAACATGATTTCCACCTCTGTTCATGAAACCCCCGTGTCTCACGACTCATGGATAGTACTTGACCCTGGTGATTATCTACGCTATATCAAACAAATTCCCTTAAGTCTGGTTGAGTCTGCTTATCAAGCCATTCAATAGGCAACACATTATAATCCCTCTCTTTGTGATTCATCTCCCGATCCATTTCACGTGATGTTTTCTACCGTCGAGATGATTATGTCAGTTATGTCTATGGAAGACACTCCCTGGGATGATGGACATCATCATTCCATTATCTTCCTAGAACAATGCACCATAGAGAGTTACCAATGGATTTCGACTCCGTCGACCGTTGTTGTCATTTCTTCTGTTCCTGAGTCCACACACGATGTGTTATATGAAGAGAACTTGAGTAACATTTTGGCCACCGTTCCTCTTGACATATCCCTTAACCCTAGAGTTGTTGAAAATGTTCACATCATAGCTTTGTGTTCCACTGATGAATTCGTCACTTATAAGTCCCTTTCTCAATATTTTTGTGATGTTTTCGCATGGAGTTATGAAGAGATGCCGGGTATGGACCCCGATATCGTTATGAATGAAATTAAGACATACCCAGATGCTAAACCCGTCCGACAGAGACTTCACCCGATCCAACCTCGTAAAGTCACTGCTATCAAGCTTGAGGTTGAGAAACTTCTTAAAGTTGGCTTTATCTATCCTGTGGCTTTAACCAATTGGGTATTCAATCTAGTTTCGGTCAATAAGAAACAATGAACGATCTGTGTATGCAGTGATTATAGGGATATCAATAAAGTTTGTCCTAAGGAAAATTACCCAACCCCCTTCATTGACCAAATTGTCAATGATTGTGTTGGGAGTGAAATCTTCTCTTTGATGGATGGTTTCTCTGGCTATATTCAGATTAATATTTTTCTCACGGATCAACACAAAACTGCTTTCATTTGTCCTTGGGGTACCTTTGCCTATTGAAAACTACCTTTCGGTTTCAAGAATGCTGGTGCGACTTTTCAACGTGCCATGTCTTATGATTTTCATGATATCAAGAACATTTTACAACCATATCTCGATGACCTACCGGCGCATTCCATGCATCGTCATGATCACTCGATACATCTCCGAGCCATTTTTCTTCGCTGTCATTTCTATCGTATACGTTTGAACCCCCACAAATGTGTTTTTTGTGTGGAGTCCAGCCGAATTCTTGGTTTTATTGTATCACGTCATGGGATCAGGGTGGATCCTTTGAAGGTCGAGGCAGTCCTTTATCTAGCTCCTCCTTCCTCACCATGCCAGCTTCAAAGTTTGCAAGGGAAGGTAAAATTTTTGCATCGTTTCATCCCAAATTACGCCGAGTTAACGCTAGGATTTACTCGACTATTGAAGAAAAGTTATGATTTTGTATCGGACACTACTGCCAAAAAAACCTTCGAATCTTTGAAACTTGCTTTAACTCGTACACCACTACTTTTCCCATTGGCTTATAGTCGATATTATTTCCTCTATCTCACTGCTTCAGAATCTACCATTTCCATGGTTTTAGTCCAAGAAGATGATTTGTACGACGAAAATGTAATTTACTATTTGAGTCAGAGTCTCTCGACTACCGAAGCCAAATACCTACATGTGGATAAAATGGCCTTGGCGACTGTTCAATTTGTCCAAAGATTTCGTCATTATATCCTATTACGCAAGACCACTGTCATTTTTTATTGCAACCCTATGCAACATATCCTTACGCGCCAATTTCTAGGGGGAAAATACTCCAAATGGATCATGATTCTCCAAGAGTTTGACATAGAGTTTTAACGTGCTAAGTCTAAGAAATCATTTATCTCCAGACTCAAACTTTCTGACCCGAACTTTCTAGTGTTGACCATCGTCGTATAAGGTACCAAGCCCATCAATACATAATTCTCGGTGACACTCTTTATCACCATGGTATTGACTCCATTTTTTGATGATGTCTCACCTATGATGAGGCTGAGAAAGATTTGAATGATTGCCACTCCAGAGCATGTGGCATTCATATGTCTAGGTATGCCACTGCCCAAAAGATATTACGAGTGGGGTATTTTTGGCCTTCTTTATTTAAAGACTGTATCATTGCCGTCCAAAAATTCCATGCATGTCAAACATACAATAACAAGATAAGATCTCATCCTTCTCCTTTACACCCTATAGTTTCCATTGGTCCCTTAGCGAAATGGAGCATTGACTTCATGACATGTAACCCTCACTCAACTAGGGGGCATGGATACATCATCATAGTCATGGATTATTTCATGAAATGGGCCGAGGCGATGCCTACATTTGATAAAACTAGAAAAAATGCATTATCGTTCACATTCAATCATACCATTACTTGATTTGGAATCCCACAAGATATCATTACTGATCATGGTAGCCATTTTCGAAATTTTATGATGTCCAAGCTTACTGAAAAATTGGGTCTTCGACATGAAAACTCAACCCCTTATTACCCGCAGACCAATGGCTAGGTTGAAGTGATAAACAAAGTTCTCATTGCTATGGTTTGACGGATAATAGGAATTCACAAGATGAGTTGGAACATGATGTTGTTTTCATCATTATGGGCCTATCGGACATCCGTGAAGTCTGCCATGGGATTTATGCCTCTCCAATTGGTGTATGGTATCGAAGTTGTCCTGTCAATTGAATGTGAGATGCCATCTTTGAAACTAGCCATTGAACTTCTCCCAAACACTTCTGTCGAGGAAGAGCATCTATTGTACTTGATGCAATTAGATGAAACCTGCTGTGATGCCACCCTGGTTATTAAAATATAGAAAAACCATGTCAAGGCCCAATACGACAAGCATGTCAACCCACACATTTTCTCTAAGGGTGATCTAGTTCTCCTCTATGAACAAGATCATGATTTACTAGGAGCCGGAAAATTCGAGGCTATGTGGCAAGGCCCTTATATTGTCAAATGAGTGTTGGAGAAAGGAGATTATGAGTTAGTGGATTATGATGGCATTCCTTTGAGTGAGCCCTGAAATGGGCTTTACTTGAAGAAGTACTATGCTTAGATTGTCTTTGCATGAGTGCTTGTATTTTTATTGTATCATACTCTTTTGTGCTACTTTTATGTTCTTTTTCCTTATTTGGTTTCAACTTCCAGCTGCTTACCTTGCGTTGTGCTTGGTTTGTAGATGTTGGTGCCTTCTCTACCCTACATCAGCTTCGTTGATGGAACTAGTCGTAGTACTCAGAACTTAGAATCTGCTTCTTGGGAAATCTATGAACCTACAAACGAGTTAATCAGTCTACATGGTGTTTGCCTTGGTCGTACAACTAACAATATTATGGAATATAGTGTAGTCATCGAACTGTTGACTGATGTTGTTTCACGTGGGATCTGTCACCTAGTTGTATGACTTGATTCATAGTTAATAGTACTACAGTTAAGTAATATCTATGCTATCTGAAGTCCTACTTTGTTGAGGGTATATTTGCGAATCCACCTCTTGGAATGTTATTTCGGTTACATTGAATATCAACATATTCTTAGATGTCTAAATACATTAAGAGATGCATTAGCCAATTATGTGTTAGACAGACATTTGAGACACTTATAAATCCAATCAGAATTCACATTTAAAGCAAAGTAAGACGGTAGAAGCCTCCTGTATATATAACGATAAAAGTGTTTACAAAAAGTGTTTTTCGTCCGAAGACCAAAAATCAAAAGTGTGAAGCTCATGGCTTCATATACAAAATAGCATCAAGTATGCTACTCATGATAACACAAGAATGCTCATGCTACCCTATGAATCAGTCGACTAAGAGAACTAGATACGCCCACAGTATGGCGCTGATAATGTCTCGAGATCTCATCGATGGAGATATCTCGGACATCTGATGTCAATCCCTTTAAGTTCTCCTTGATCACCTCATAATCAACGACAGCCAATCCTGCTACCATGACTGGCTCCCCTCATATATGGATGGGGGATGTACTTGGAGGTCGGTGCGGTCCCACATCTGTGTTCTCAAAAAAGTTCTTGCTTAGTCCTCGGATTGAAAACATAAAAAACATTTCATATTTCAAAATTTACAAAAACATTATAAAAATAAAAAGTGCTTCTTACCTAAGTTTCCCCACTGAAATCCTTTAGGTAGAACCAAGTTTGGGTGGCCTCTGAATTCCATACCGACATAGGAATAATCGTCTACCATCAATAGTTGATCCCTCAACCAATCAAAAAACACATCGTTATATTTAACGATGGGGCCAGCCACATGCCGAGCCATAAGGTCGCACCACCTCTTCATCTTGGGATCTTGTGGGGCCGGAATTCCCCACTCTACCTGCAAGCGCAAGTGAGGAACCCTCTCGAGGAAGAAGGAAACTAGAATGGACCCGTATCCAAACTGTTTCAGGTCCCCTTTTTTACACTTTGTCAATTGTTTCTTCATGCTGTGAAGAACTCCGTCGGAACAGTTAAACACTTGGGGTTCCATGCACTCTACTACATACTAAAAGTAACTTTGGAGAGCCATGTGAGGATATGCACTCCCCGCCATCTGTGCGATAGTGAATAGGATATTCCGAAGGGGTAAATCCCAGATGTCCCTAATGGAAACCTTACCTTTACGTCTCTCGGACCCTGGTTCATAGTACCGATGAACATACTCACTCATTGGAATACCTACGCCTCTGTTTCCTGTCACTATCACATGGGATCCATGACGAGATAATCCCGTCAAAAAATAGATATCCTCAATATGTAAAGAGAGTGTGTGGGCTCCCACATGAAATAACTATTGATCCACATCCCACATGTGGACTAAGTACTCAAGTAACCTTAATTGGGCCCTCATGCCCTAGATCTTAAAGAAATTCAGTAACCCACACTGTCAGAGGGAATTTATAGTGCCCGAGTAATTCCGAGTGATGATATCATCATCCTCATGTTCCCTCTCCCTCCATTCCAGCATTTTGATGATAAAAAACCTGCATTGGAACAGTAAAAGGAAGTTAACATCCTCATTTACTTCTTTATAAAGTCTCTATTGGTTAAACACATGTAAAAAAAATTGATTTTCGCCCGCCGCAGGTGAAGTATTACGCACAGTGCAAAACTTCTGAAGGTGAACCATAGGCCACCCACAGAAACTTGTGGTTTCCAGAGGTCCGAACATAGGCTACCTGCGGTGGCCCCTATGTGCACCTACCGACCTGAAATTCAACTCAAAAATCTATTTTACACCAATAAAAATGAAATCTAATCCATTGAAAAGAAAGAGGACAAGAAGATTACCGTTTTGGCATAAGTTGTTCGTCAAATGGTTTCACGTGCTTCCCTCTATCGATAGTGAAAGTTTGAGGTAAAATGAGGATTTTTGGTCAAGTTTTGGGTGAAATTATAATGAAATGGTAAAAATGAGTTTTTTCCTATATTTATGAACTTTTTACGTTTTCTATTAATATTTCATATTAATTTATTCATTTTTACTCAAAACATAAAGGTCTAATGATATTATGAGTATTTTGACTTTTTACAGGAAAAGGAACCAACATCCTGAACGATGAGATACATATATTTTTCTTGATTTATTTTTATGTTTGTCACATGTACATATACTTTTTAGGTTTTTCAGGAAAAACCTCGAGCTCAGTCTTTCTTCATTATTGCGCTCGAAAATCAATGAGAACGTAACCGAGTATA
The DNA here is from genome assembly GCA_009831015.1 of Picea engelmannii. NCBI lineage: Eukaryota > Viridiplantae > Streptophyta > Pinopsida > Pinales > Pinaceae > Picea > Picea engelmannii. Next base: position 29,799 of record ML782381.1, on the reverse strand, counting down.
CTTTTGTCATCTTTTCGTACTTGTCAGGGTAACACGAAAATAATGAAAATCATGGAGTATCCTTTAAGATATTTTCATGCTCCATAAAAATGAAAAGATTGCCCAGCGACCTTGTTATTTTCGCGCTCGTAAAAGTATTTGAAAACATTTGATGGGCGGTATTTTATCACTTTTTCAGTCTCATCGAACTAATTTATGAAAAAGGAACTGAGAGAGTTATCTTTAAGTGTTTTTTAAGACTCTATAAACATGAAAGCCCCTGAGTTTTCTATATTTGGACTCATTAAATAAACATCGAAAGACCCATACGGGACCAAACCACTCCTTCTTAAGGTTCGTTAAACATACTCCGAGGGCTGATCCGAAGGATGAGCTTACATCTACAAGAATATGTAATCCTCCTCAAGCTTTGGTAAAAATAAAGAGGTACTCGCCAGAAATGGTGGGGGGAAGTTGGGAAAGAAATGTGTCTCGGTATTTGTGTTAGTTGCAGATATAGTCGCTCTTAAACATGACACCCCCTTTATCTTTATATCCGGTTTGGGAAATCCTTTTGTCTCTCATTTGACCTTCTGAAAGTTTGTATCTTGGGTCGTCCTTGAGTCAATGCTGCCAAGACCATTGTCATGTCATTCATATGTTCAAAAGAAGTCCAAACAAGTCCTTTATCGAGTCGGCCATCTGCAGTTATCTATTCCTACCATGTCGGCCTTCCCTGTGTCAGTTTCAAATCATTTTCATACTTTGATCTACCCTAAATCTATTACCTATTTTGTGTCATTAATGGGGGATACATCAAGGCCCTCCTGTGACGATTATTTTCCTTTCAACTTCAATTCATTATCCGGGAACAAGACTTAGAAATCATTTAGTACCTTAGAACCTACATGCCTTAATGGAATGTTTCCTCACTTTCAATAGTGGATTCACATCATTGGTCCCTAATTGAGATATTCTATCGAGTGCTCGACTTCAGCTCATTCATTCACATTCGATGGATTGTACTAAGGTACCTTGGGATTTATTGACATCAATGGTGATTTCCCTCGCACTTGTTAATGGTTTTCATCAATGACCGGTAATCAAGTGGTTTCTACCATGTTTGACTTCAACACCTATAATCACATGGCTAGATTCGTTCTTATGGATGACAAGATTGAAGTCCCTGGATCTCTTTGTTTTGATTCAGGTTGTGATGGAATGTTTATAACTTGTATTGATGCATAGATCCACTTTGTATGTCTCTTGGCTATGTCCAGATTTGAGTTTTCTAGAGAATAGATCCATAGTGTATTCTTGGTGGCTATGTAGAATCTTGGTGACATGGATCCACAATGTATAATTGGTGGCCATGACTGAAATTTATGGTTTAAATCACTTGTAGCCTGAGCATGGGACTGCATACCTCAGTAATGGTATGATGATTATGCAGATGCTTAATTGTTTCTAGGTTCCCGATTGGTGCACTCCTTGTTTTTTACACACACACATTCTATAAAGTATTTCAGCTGTCACGAGTTCCAGCCTCATACTTTGGGGGGAATTCTGTTACACATTATTTTGGTCACCCTGGTGGTGTTTCTACAAGCACATGTTCAGGCTCCCAAAAGGATCTTTTGCATGAGAAAAGTAATTGGTTTCTCCCTCTACAAAGCTTGTTTTTAGAAGGCCGTCATAGGCTAGGAATACTACACAGTGCAAAAATTCCCGATTTTCGCAGGCTTCTCTACATATAGCTTATGAAGTTTCCGCATGTTTCTCTATAGGTAGGGTGTGACAGCATTTTAAGACTAAGAAAAATGATGAAGTTCATGAAATTTATAGAAGGAAGATTCTAGAACATGAGGTGGCATCCGTATGGTTGGGATATTATTCACCTCTCTGATTTGGTGGGATCATCCTAATCTCTTTATTCATCTCTCTTTCTCCTATATAATGATGGATTTATCATGGAAAAGGTTAAGCATTAAGAAAGAAAGAGAAAGTAAGGAATGATTAAGGTTGAATAGGATGTGAATTGTGTGATGAACTCTACTTCAAATGCTTGAGGGCTTCATCTCATTCCATCAAGTTATTGTGGATCATCTTCATGCGATCTTGGAGCAAGTGTGTGTGTTGGAGCAAAGGGCCACCAAAAGGGAACTTTGCAACATCAAGGTTGTTTGGTTGTATCTTCCACTTTTTCTTAATATAATACAGTGGGATGTTTCTTTCCCATAAAATTACTCTAATTTTATTGCATGACTCCTTGATCACATGCATAGGTTGTCATTGAATATATTATTGTTGTTTTCACTTTGGTTGGTTTGTGTTTCATTGCAGGATCAATATCACAAGAGCACCGGAGCGAAGAAGGGAAAACAAAGTCATAAGGAAGAGATATTCAAAGGTATGTCACTCATTCTTTCTTTGATAGTATATTCAATGATTAGAACTTAGGGAAAGTGCCAAGTCCTGTCTCATTTTGTTCTAGATCTAGGTGGATCTAGGGAGATCACTTTATGACTGCATTTACCGATATATCCGTTAATAGATGGAGAGGTCAAACCTCTCTTGATATTGGAGGATTGTATATTCATTTTGGAGGCTTATCCATCCCTTTATATTTGGAAGTTGTAGCTACCTTTGGAAGTCATTACTTCCCTTGAACAACAACTATTGGTTATTTCTCATATATTGTGCATGGTGTATTGTGGTGTATTGGTGTAAATATTATACTATTGTTCATTTCTCATTGGATATAATTGAATATATAATATGGTTGAAGTATAAGTTTTTTTTTTTTTTAAATTGTACTTGATACTGATTCACCGCCCTCTCAGTATCATCAATTGGTATCAGAGCCAGTTTCGTTCAGAACAATTTAACCACTGGAAGGAAAATGCTAAGAAGAGATGGATGACCATGAGCACATTCCAAATGCGATTCAACAATTTGATGGAAGAAATTATGCATACTGGAGTGATAGAGTGAAAAATTACCTAACAACTTTGGGAGTAGACATTTGGTACTCAGTTGTAAATGGCTATGTAATCCCAAAGAATGCTCCAACCGATCCAAATGAGAAGAAGCTTATGAGTTGTAATTCAAAATCCAGACATGTTATTCTAGGACCATTGGCACCAACCGTTTCCAGCAAAGTGATGGGATTCATCACTGCTAAATAGGTATGGGACAAACTCAAGAGTATCTATGAAGGTGATCCAAAATTTAAGCAGGTCAAGCTTCAACGACATAGAGCAGAATTTGAAAATTTGAAGATGGATGAAAAGGAAGATATTGCAACCGATTTTCCTAGAGTTGATGAAGTTTTTAATGCCATCAGAGGATTATGTGAAGATCTCAATGAATCCTTGGTTGTACAAAAAGTGTTGTTATCACTTCTCTTGAAGTACGATGCCAAGGTATCTGCCATTGAAGAAACTAGGGACTTGACCAAAATGACAATGGATGAATTCCATGGGTCTCTTATAGCATATGAAATGAGAACATCTACAGAAAGTGACCAGCCAAACAATGAAGAAACCTTTAAAGCCATAAAGAAGACAAAAGACAAGGATAACAACCTTGATGAAGAAATAGAAAATTTCGCAAGAAGGTTCCATAAGGGAACTGGAAGATACAAAGGTAAGTCTCCTCTCAAATGCTTTAATTGTGATAGAATACGACATATTGTTGAAAACTACCACTATAAAAAGAGAAGTATCAAAAATAAAAAGAGCTTCTACTCCAAGGATGATGACATCTCCTCAGATGAGAGTGATGAAGAAGATAATGATGGAGGATAATTCCTCTTCATAACCCAAGAAACTCAGGATGGTGATCACAAGAGTTCTAAAGAAGAATAAATCATTTCTGAAGAAGATTGAAATGAGGAAACCAACCTTGATTCCTTTTGGGGATACAAAGACAATGTAGAGAGTTAACAAGAATATGAGAATCTTGAAAAGTTGAAGCATGTTGAAACTGAAAATAACAAGCTTAGAAACACAAACATAATACTAAAAGGTGAATTGAGTACTTGTGAAGAAGAGAATTACAGGCTTGAGAATACCATTGGTAGCTTCAAGGAAAAATTAGAGTATTATGAGAAATTGAAAGAAGAATTGGATCACACAAAAGGGTAGCTACTATTGACAATAGAAAAGTTGAAGAAGTTCGAAAAAAGAACTGAAAAATTAGATGAGATCCTTAGAAGTCAAAGATATCCAAATGAAAAGACAGGAATAGGATACAATGTCAGTTTGAAGACAACAAAACAAGACAAGGAAGATGAAAATGATGAAACCAACACTCCAGAGCAAGTTGAACAACAAGATAGAAGACTAGAATTCAGAAGGAATGAGACATCAAGAAGATCCTCTCCCATCAGTTATGAAAGCAATCATTATGAAGGAAACTACAGAACAATATATCGTGAAACCAGATGAACTACACCAAAAAGAAGATCACTTACTCCCAGGTATCAAAATTTCTCTCTTGGACATTGTTATACTTCTGGAAATTTTGGACACAACACAATCAATTGTAGAATCAATGAAAGGAATAACTATGCAAGATACATGAATGGTGTAAATAGTAGATATAGAAATGTTCACAGACCTGTAAAAAAAAATTATAATCTATTTGACCCATTAATGGATCAAAATATTGTATGCTGCAAGTGAAATAATCTTGGTCACAAAGCACGAGATTGCAGAGAGATGAAGGAATATAATCCTATGCCAAATGTCCCTATACCAACTACAACATGGAAAAGGAAAGAAAGTCCACACAATGAAAACTGTCGAATAACATTGGTCACTAAAGAATGGAAAGAAGAAGATGAATGGTTCATAGACAATGGGTTCTCATATCATATGACCAAAGATCAAAGAAAATTTGTCATCTTGAAGAAAAATGGTGGAAATGTTGCATTTGGAGATGACTCATTTACCAAAATACCTGGAAAAGGAACTGTAAAGCTTGGAAGTGAAAATGTAAAAGAAGGAAAAGTCTTATTGGTTGAATATCTAAAGCATAATATCCTCAGTGTCAGCAAAATATGTGATCAAGGATACACTCTTACGTTTGATTGCCGAAAATGTAAAATTAGAGAAAATAACTCAGGAAGATTGGTTGCAACTGCAACAAGAAGACCGAACAACATATACTTCCTAGAAACAAAGAAGAGAGAGAATACAAAATCCACACAAAAGGATTCCAAGGAAGAAAAAGTCCCAAAGACAAAAAATAAGGATGAAGTATTATTGAGTGCCACATGTTCAGGGGGAGCAACCCCAAAGAAGAAACTCACCTTATGCCATTGAATTCAGGGGGAGTAGCCCCACCCTTTTCCATTGATGTCAAAGGGGGAGAGAAATTGGTATCATGTTGACAGAAGGAGCATGAGTGTTTCCATCAATGACAAAGGGGTATATTGTTGGAAGATTTTGTGCTATTGACGTCAACCCTAGTCATTGGTTGTAGTCATTGATGCCATCCCTATCCATTGGATTTTGGACCCAACAGTTGATCGAAGTAGATATACATGAAGGAAATTACACATGAAGGTACAACACCCATGGATGGATAGTATAAGTTATGATGCTTCCAGTGGTATGTGGCACACCACATGGATCCTCACGATTGAGGAGAAATAAATTTTTGAAGATGACAATGTGAATTGAAGAAGAAACTACAAGTCAGCCCTATTGTCAAAAGGAAGTTGTTTGCACTCTTTTCGTCAATGTGTGAGAAAAAAGTGAGTGCTTACATGCCTAGTTGGGCTCTGCTAGTCATGACAGCTGTGATGTAAAAGGTTAGAAAGAAAACAACTAAGCTATTAACAAGAATTAAACAAAAACTAA
>ML782381.1:7321-19954 GCA_009831015.1 Picea engelmannii | reverse complement strand
CGGTCATGTAACTAGTTCCCGGTGTAGACACAGGCTAGTTTAGGGTTCGCTTAAGCCATAAATTCGTCGTATTTGCAGAACCGACCCTGATCAGAGGGTCAAATCATCTCGGGCGAAGGTCTATTGGCGGTCGGGAAGCCGACCTAAGCATTTAATGTGCCGTATTAGCAGATGCGCGGCTTTTCATGTGGACAGTCGCGCATCGTGCGCTTAAAGAGCGCACAACACGTTCTTATCCCGCGCATACGCGCGCACCTTATGATGTGAAGTGTCTTTCAATTTTTGTATAGTATTTGACCCTTCTGGAATGCTGTGACTAGTGCCATGAATGACTTCATTGTTGTTTTGATGATGTAGAGTTCTTGTCGCTATGTGCAGATGATGTGGAGTTCTTGTCGCCATGTGCAGACGAAATTTCAGTGCTAACAGTGGTGTATCTTGATGACATTCTCATTTACAACAAAACCTAGGGCAAACACTTGCAGCATATTCAGTAGGTTCTGCACACCCTACGTCAGCACAAGCTATACGCCAACTTGGAAAATTTCTCCTTCGACATGGACAGGGTCCATTACCTAGGCTACATAATTGATCAACATGGCGTACATGTGGATCCAGCCAGTATCCAAGTCATCTTTGATTGGCCATCCCCAACAACACTCACTGAGCTTCGAAGCTTCTTATGCCTTGCCAATTTATATAGTAGGTTTGTGTTGGGATTCTCCCATATTGCATGGGCCCTTAGCCAAATAACTAGGGGTAGTGGTAAGGCAAAATTTGCATGGGGTTGGCCCCCAAAATAAGCGTTCGATGATTTGAAGAAGCGGTTGTGCTCAACCCCAGTACTTTCACTACCAGACCTGCAACAACCCTTTGAGATTGAGACTGATGCTTCAGACTATGTTGTGGGTGTTGTTTTCACGTAGCATGGCCACCCCATGGCCTATCATAGTGTGACACTATCAAATGTTGTCCGTAAGTACCCTACTTACGACAAAGAAATGTACTCCATTGTGCAAGCCTACCGCCAGTGGAGACATTACATTCTTGGGAGGGAGACAGTCATCCACACTGATCATAAGCCATTGTAGTTCATGCAGACACAAGGAAAATTGCAGAATGACTCCATCAAAAGTGGTCCACATACTTGCAACAATTCCACCTCAACATCAAGTATAAAATAGGAAGCACCAACCACGTCATTGTTTTCCTCAGCAAACCACCAGTCATGGCACTCACCACAGTGCTAGAATCCTGCGACCATGAGACCTATGGATGGCCCCAACTCTATGAGACAGACCCAAACTTCACCACCACCTACCAAATGTTGGGTGTAAAGGCAGGTGTCGATAATTTCCATCTTTAGGATGGGTTGTTGTGTCATCTGGGCCATATATGTGTTCCCTCAAGTAAGCGAGCAAAGATGATATGGGAATCCCACTACAGTCAGGTGGCAGGACACTTCGGTGTCTAAAATACAGTGGTGATGCTACAAAAACATTTCTACTGGCTGAAACTTTGACAGGAGTTCAACAAGTATATCAGGTCTTGCACTGCCTGTGTTATTGCCAAACCAACCACTAAGAAACAGGGCCTATACACCCCTCTTCCTACTCCTGATAGACCATGGGAATCCATCTCAATGGACTACATGTCGGGCCTCCCATCCACCAAGCAGGGAAATGACTATGTTTTTGTGCTTGTTGATCTCTTTTCTAATATGGTGATTCTGGTTGCTTGCAAGAAGAGCATCACAGCATAAGCCAATGCCAAGATCTTCTTTGAATGAGTCTGAGTACATTTTGGAATCCCACAAACCATTGTCTCATATTGGGACAGTCGATTTCTCAGCAAATTTTGGTCGAGCCTCTGGTCACTACTGGACACCAAGCTCACCAAATCCATGGCCTTCCACCCCCAGACAGATGGCCAAATCAAGGTCGTAAATCAAATGATAGTGCATATCCTACGCATGTATAATTCCAAGAACCCTCGCACATGGGATGAGAGTCTTCCCTATGTCCATCATAGCTACAATTGAGCCCTGCATAGCTCAACCGGCCACAACCCCTTTTAGGTGGGGTTGGGATTCCAACCATTGGGTCCCATAGATGTTGCACTTCCCCTTCCGGTCACCTCAACCAACTCCTCTCCTGCTCCAATTGAGGTTGAAAAATCCACTCGGTTCATTGAGAGGATCCATCACTTCTGCCAACAGGTTCAGGATATCCTACAGAAGTCCAATGACAAGTACAAGCAGTGTCATTATCAACATCGGGTTCCACATAAGTTTCAAGTAGGCGACAAAGTTTGGTTGCACTTGTAGAAAGAACGCCTTACAAGACCCCATTGGAAGCTTCGCCCACTCCGTCATGGGTCGTACACCATCACCAAGGTTGTGGGGGATAATGATTTTGTGCTCAACATTCCTCGTTTCCTTGGCCTGCACCTGGTGTTCAACGCGGACCTCCTTCGGCCTTATTTCCCACCATTATTGAACACCTAAGACATAGCAGAACAACTGACACCAACAGAGCTCAACCCCGACTGCATACAACAGGAATCCAATGATAATATTGTGGACACACAGATCAAGGGCACTCGACAACAAAGGATCCATCTTTATCGAGTCGTCAAAGTAGCGCAGCTCCTGCACCAAGGCAAGTGGCTCACCGGGGGCCAAATTCAGCAGAAATTTCCTCATCTGATGGGGGAACTCAATGCAATGGAGACCATTTCTTCCTAAGGATGGAGGATTGATCTAGGTGGATATCAGTGGCCACCCACCTTTTCCAGCTAGCTTAAAACAACTTTCTAGCAATTTTGATAATTTACTATTTTTAGTAGTTTTTCAGGTCCTAAACTTTTGGAGTTGTTTTGAGGCCCTAAACGACGTTTTTTGGGGTACGTTGTGGTTGAAAATTATCATCGTGAAATTTTGTGCAACTATTGTATTCCTCAGATAGATATTTCTAATGGGCTATCATATGCCTAAAATGGAGATCGTATGCAAAAGTTACGACCCCGGGAGGTTGATGTACTGACTTACCCAAATGGGGCCCACATGAATTTTGGCACTTCATCTCTTGGGGTTAGGTTTTTGGATGTTTAGGGTTTTTGAAACTCCTTTTTATTGTAAAAAGGCCTTGAGAGCCTCATTGTAATCATATTCTTGCAAATGAGCGCAACCATCACATCTCTTCTCAGAGATAAGCCGCCACCATTCTAGCAAGCTTGTTTTCCACTGCATTTTACAGTTTCAGCTTATTTCCTTATTGAATAGAAAACTAGTTTTACTGTATCTCTGTTATTATGTGTTAAGCATCTAGTAATAATCTATAGTCATTTCATTCTTCTCATAAAATCCGGATCAGGGAGGGTCTAAGGGAGGGGTTATTTTAGTGGGTTCAGGTGACACAGACACAAGGGGAGCCTCAACATCCTCTGATATGGCCATAAAAATATTTAGTTCCTTACACTCGTGTCCCAGAAAATATTTTTCATCACAATTATAACAAAGGCATTTCAATTGGCATTCATCCATTTTGGCCCTGGTCAATTTTTGGATCTTTAGTGGAGTAGAACAAGGAGTGGGAGTTACTGGTTTAGTGCGAGGAATAAACGAGGGTTTTTTGTTTTGAGAAGAGACAACCTTTTGTGCTTCCTTAGCTCTTTTAGTAGCATCCACCCAACGCTGAGGCTGAGCAATGAGGAAATGAGCATGAATCTCATCCTTGAGGCCACTAATAAAACATTCTTGCAAAAAATCATCAGACATTCCCTCTATACCAAAAGCCAGTCTCTCAAAAGAAGCTATAAAGTCTTCCACGGTGCCATATTGTTTCAACTTTGTCAAACAACCTAAGTGGTTGGTGTTAGTGTCAAAGCATTCACAAATCTCTGCCACAAAGTGTTTCCAAGCCACATACCCTTGGCGAGCATTTTTTCTCCATTGCCACCATTGCCAACGTTCTTGATCTAGATGGAGAACACCATATCAAAGTTTGGCCAACTCATTCGTAATGCCATACAAAGATAAATAATGTTCCATTTGAGTTACCCATCTAGTGGGATACGATCCATCGATTTTGGTCACATCCACATGTAGAAGGCGTAGGTCATGCTGAAAGTGATGGGGCTAAAAATTATGGGAATGAGCAGAAGTTTCACCTTCGGTATGAAAAGGTGGGTAAGATAAGTGAAGATCTACGGGGATATGTAGCTTGGTGCAAATCATCATAGTGACAAATTCAATATGGATAGTAATGTCTTGTTTGAGCTCTTCTTTGAGTTTTGCGATTGAGGCGACTATGGAGGAATGCATCTTTTGATTGATGGTGGCAATATTGGCACTGAGCTGTCGAACTTCTTGTTGGGTTTATGTGAAATTAGAATGCAAGGTATTGAAGTGATATTCCAATTCTTGGCTACGCGTATGGGCCATGATGACGAGGGAACACAAAAAGGGGTGGGTGGGACTACACATAAAAAAGAAATCAGGAGACATAGTTGCACCACAATAGATCTTGTCTGTTTTATTTTTGTTTCCATCCCAAGGGTTAGGTATTCAAGGGTTCTACAAACAAGGGTTTGCCCTGTACTATATCTCTCTGATATACGTGCAGGGTCCAAGAGTAGTACTCGACCCAATATATCAGGGCACCAACTAAGGAGGCTAGATCGCACCCTTAGTCATACTACCCAACTACCTACGTACTAGAGAGTATATTCCTGAGTGTTGTTCTTAGTGACACTATAGCAGTCAAGCGACTGATCGGTTTATCTATGGAGGGATTCAAGAGATCTAGGTTGGTCCATATACGGGTGTTTTTTGATGTGCTACCACTCGAAGGGGTACCAACATGGTTTACAAGGGTGGCCAACAGATGTGAGCTTAAGTACCACTTGTATTTATTGCGTGTATGAATCCCCAACTGTGGTTTTATGCACATAACGACAGATCTTTGTAGCTTAAAGACATTGGAATACGTCTCTACCCTAAAAAAATTAACCCACAATTTTCTTCTGAGGAAGGTGCTCTGATACCACTTGTAATATTCCAAATATAAAAAGTATGAAGAATAGAAATAAATAGCTATAAATGGTAGATGAACAACAATATAACCAGAACAACACCAAAATAATACCAAAATGATGCCAGAATAATACTAGAAAGAACACTTTGATTACTGAGAGCAATGTTCACTTTCCTCTTCGAGGGGGAAACCTTAAGCAGATCATATATCTATTACAATAATATCCAATACAAGAGCTCTCATACCCTTGACTCCTATTTATACTAAATAAGTCTATCAAAAGAACCACCTAGAGGAAAATCCTTCTAGAAGCAAAAGCTTCTATTAGGTCTTCTTACATTGGACTTATTCTTCCTTATTGCTAGGCCTTATTAATATTGACCTTTATTACATGGAAATATTTTATTCTACCTATGTGAGGGGTTAGGTCCCTAACAATTGGGCATTGATGGATTTTTAGGGGTCTGGCTTAAATTTAGCTTCAAAATTGCGTCTTCCTTCTTCTTAGCTTCAACTTCGTTAGCTACACGTTTTGCCTCTGCCTCATCAACCAATTTATTGGATTCTTCTTCTTTATTCTTTTGGAGCGCAACCTTTTGCGCCATGTGCTCATGTTATTTTCTACTCCTTGCCTCCTCAACTTACCTTTTCTGATAATCCTGCTCAACTTGGAGCCTTTTTTGTTCTATTTTTTCTTCCTTCTTGGTTTTCTCTTTTTCTTTGGTGATGTGAGTGTCCTGCTCTTTCTAAAGTAACCTATAGAACTGGTTTAGAGTTTCCCTCTTAATCTCTTATTTTTCATGCTCAAGCTCCCACTTGGCAGCATCATGGGGTAATTGATGTAAGACTTCATCATAAGATAATGCTCCCTTAAACTTTTCCTCTTCAAAATCGACCACATGGATATTGGAATGGGTGAGACCAATAGACCTAAAATGGTTGATTGTTAGCTCGTGAGGATCATGCCCTTTGGACTCTCCTAGGAATAGGATTAACTCTTGTAGGGCCTCTACTTATTTCCTTGCATGTTGGCTATTGAAAATAATGTAACTTCCGATGTGGACAGGGAAAATTGGCCAAATTGTTTATTGTTGATTTTCAATAATGCAGTAATCCCTAACCCCATGGTTTGGTATTCAATTTTCCTCATCAACTAATGGTCTGGGAAGAATTATGGTAAAATGTGTGGAGATCCAATGGTCCTATACACCTTGATATATGAATAATATTTATAGGGAAACAAATCGGCTACCCATTTCATCCCATTCTTGACTTTGAAGGATATTTTGTGTCTAAGGAAACCAAACAGAATGGACTGCAGGGTGGATATAAATAGATTGCATATGTCATAAAAGTGTTTTATGTAATTAACGCTCTGTAACTGAGATCCATATACATGGATAGGGGGTTGTTTTTGGTCCCAGTTCCACCCCAGGTCAACAAACTGTAGAAAGGAGTAGATAGCATTGATCATGTAGGATAACATATAAAAACAAAGTTTCTTCATACTTGGAAGATTCTTCGCGTGTAGACATATGTTGAAAACCAAGATGTCTTCCTAGTTGAATACTTGCCCCATCCTAATGATGGTGTGTTCCAAAGGAATCCAATCGTTTTAAAAATGTGTGCTCTTTTCCTCTCCATATGGTCAATAGAGCATGGCTACCAACATTTTGTAGGCAGTCTTGAGCCTGTGAGTAGGAACTAATTTATGGCCTTGTTTGAGGGTTTCGTCTTTGTCAACCCACCAAAATTTCATTTTATTTTCTAGTCCTTTGCTCGCTTGGGAAAAACCTTTTAAGAATGGTTCATTTAGAGAGCATGTGGGAGTGGGAAGATGATATATTGAGCCAATGTATTCAGGTATCAGGGATGCTACCCTCTTCCCTTGTTTTCTCATGATGGTCATTGTTGTGGCATCAAATTGTTTGAGGAACCATTGTGCTACCTCATTGTATGGGAAAATCAGTGGTCAGGAGGCTACTAGATGGATGTCGCTTCTTAGGATATTCTAGTAAACTCCCAAATTATCATCATCAGTGGGGAAATATGAAAAATTAAAGATCTTGTAGATTTCTTCACAACCAAGGCAGTGGTCTTCACTAGTGTGGTGATTAGTATTAGTCACCAATGCTTCAAATAGTCGAGATGATGTTTTAGTTCCTGTAGTTGATTGGAAGTACACCGAGCCCTTCAATTTTTGGGGTTCTGGATTTCCATGATTGATTATCAAATGGTCCTATATTAGCACATTGAAATGAGTGTGAGCTTAGTAAACACAATGTGATAACTGTAACAACAAAAAATATTTAAATGACAAAATGGAATACCTATGATTAAGCGGTTACAATAGTTGTGCAATAACACTCAGTAAAAAAATCAAGATAGAACAAATGATTCACAAAATTACTGCATAATATATGTCTGAAGAGGGGGGTTTATAGCCCATAACGTGCATTAAAAAATTGCACACACACCATAACTCAGGTGTGTACTAGAATCATTTCTAGATCTGGACTTAATCTTTGTGGTTAATGCTCATTAAATGTGGTGGATGCCCAGATTCATGTATCGGATGTGGTGAAATATTGAATTTAAAAAGAAGATCATTGTCATAGTCATGCATTCAGAGAGGGAAGGATTGCATATTAATTCGAGCTCCAATGGGAGGAGTATCAAAATCATATTCTCTTATCTCGAAAAAATTAGGTCGACCTGACATGTATGCAGTGTTGTGGGGGAGGTGTGACCTATCAGAGTCTTGGCGTCAAAGGTCGTTAGGGTGAGGTTCAAACTAAACCCTGAAGAAAAGGTATTGAAAGAATATTCTCTCTTCTCAAAATGTTTGTTGTGCGTACTCTTTGTAAGACTTTAGAGAAAATCCATCGGAGTTTTGAAGAATGAGGAAATGCTCAAACTTGATGGAAGTAGTATTTAAAGAATATTCTTTAATCCTATGAGAATGTGTCAAGCATGCACATGGGAGGGCTCAACAATTCTATCATAGTTTTAGTTTCAGAGTTTGAGAGGATGGGGAACAAATTGGACTTCGATGAGAATGGTATAGAATTAATATTCCTTCAATACCTTGGGAAAAATGACAAGTCCTAAAAGAAATAAAAGGAAACTTATTGAATATTAATAAACGGGGAAGCAAGGCTCCAATCTTAGGATGCCATATGGGGAGGTGGTGATTGGAAAGGATGTACTAAATAGAGGTGGGGGGGGTGAGATAGGTTGGTATTGAATCTATTAATCCATGGGGTGTCATTTAAGGAGCAAGGTGGATGCATCGTAGTTATTAGAGTGCGCCGATAGAAGTTTTGGGTGATGTGTGGAGTGAAATGCTCTGTTGGATATGATTCCAACAGACCCCTTTCCGATGAGAGCAGTGGAAAGGTTTATGCCAGAATAAATGATGTTGTGAGGCTTATTCCGAATCAGTTAAAACTTAAGCTCATATTTCCTTAGAGAAGCAAGAATGTATGCCTTGTAGGAAAACTATTATGCACAAAAAGAGGGACCCATAAATTTTTTTTTTTAAATGGTTCATTATGGGAGGTGAGCCACAACACATAGGAAGGTATTTAAACCATCCCAATATAAGAATCTAATGAAAGGTGATCAGTTTGGTCATCTGAGTAGAAGTGTGCACCAACAGAAGTTTCCATCCCATAGTGGAAATAGGCCAACCAATAAGGCAAGAGAGAAGGTAGAGGAGAAAAAGAAAGAACCTCTACAATATTAGGGTTGTGGAAAGGCACATTTTTTGATATATTTCCCTCATAGATAGCATGACAACAAAAGAGTCTACCATATTCAAAATGCTAGTATGGTCAATGATGTGGTTAGAAATGTGTCGAGGTATATGCAGTTGTTGAGAATTGACAAGAAGACCACCAATATTTTGTGGTGGATCTAGAGGGTATAATTTCCAAGAAACCTATTTCTATTTTGAGTGACCCTTGTTATAACCTTAGTTATTTTTCACCTCAATTTTTTGTCATGTTCCCTACAAAGAAATAAACATGCAAAGGCGTGGTTGGTCCAGTTAGCTACAGGGACTAAGAGAAAAGCGGCACAAGTAATAGAGGATTGTCCATTTGAAATGAGTGGATTGCACACTCAAGCAACCTTGAACACCCTACCCTTAGGATCATATGATGTGTTGTGGGGTATGGAATGGTTGGTTTTCCATAAGGAAATATTTAATTTCTATGACAAGACTTTAGAATTTGAATATGAAGAAGGAAACATGAGGGTGTTGCAAGGCATTCAAAAGTTAGTATCAATAAGGCAAATATAAACACTGCATCATAATAATTTTAGTCGAAAAGTGTGTCCCTTGTATGCAATACAAGTACTCAATGAAACATAGAGTAAGGAGTTGAAGATTGAGGATCACCCAGTGCTATGGGAATTCAAATATGTATTCCCATAGGAGGTACCTGAACTTCCTCTTAATCGATATCTCGATTTTTCAATAGATATTGTACCCATAGCAACACCAACATCAAAAGTACCCTACAAAATGAGTACATCAAAGTTGGTAGATTTAAAAGTGAAATTGAAGGGGGTAATGGATAAAGGGTATATCAGGCCGAGTGTATCCACATGGGGAGCACTTGCACTATTTGTGAATAAAAATGATGGTACCTTGTGGTTGTGCATTGATTACCAATAGTTGAATAATACGACCATCAAGAACAAGTACCCATTGCCAAAGATTGATGAAATTTTTTATCATCTAAGAGGAGATACAATATTTTCTAAGATTGACTTGATATCTAAATATTAACAAGTTATAATTAAGGATGAATACATCCACAAGACAAATTTTAGAAATATATATGGAAACTATGAGTTCTTGGTGGTTCCATTTTGGCTTACCAATGCACCAACCACCTTTATGTGTTTAATGAATCGTGTTCTCAACAAATATTTGGATAAGTTAATTCATGTATTTGTTGAGATATTCCAGTATATTCTAAGACCAAGGAAGAGAGTGCAGAAAATATTAAGTTGGTGTTACAAGTGTTGAGATACCACCATCTATATGACAAATATAGCAAGTGTGACTTCGAGAGAGAGAGAGAGATCTGGTATTTCGACCACACAATCCTAGTAGAGGGAGTGACAATAGATCTCAAGAAGATCAAGGAAATCATGGATTGGCCAGCCTCTCAGAATGTAACTAAGGTAAGATCAATATGGGATTAGATGGATATTACAAAAGGTTTGTTAAGGGATTTTCCAACATCGATCATCCCATTACTTAATTGCAAATAAAGGGGAATAAATTTATATGGTCAACAAATTGTGAAGCTAGCTTTCAGTAGTTGAATCATCTATTAACCAATGCCCCTATTTTGAAGATTGCATACCTTGAAAAATATTTATTAGTTTGTATTGATATTCTCAAGGAAGGGCTCAGTGGAGTTGTTATGCAAGAAGGATAGGTGATATGTTATGAGTAAAGAAAGCTAAATGAGAATGAGAAATGACATGTATCCCATGATTTGGAACTCGCAACAATTGTGCATGCACTGAATATGTTGAGGCATTACTTGTTGGGAAGAATATTTGTGTTAATGACATATCATTGTGGTCTGAAGTATTTATTTGATCATCCATAGTTGAACGTTAAATAGGCTAGATGGATTGCGCTAATTAGCGATTTTTATTTTGATATGAAACATATAAAGGGAAGGAAAATAGTGGTAGATGCGCTCAACTGAAGTGTGCATATAGTGCACTTAGCAGCAGCAAGGATTAGTGAGTTTGACTTCAAGCAAAGAATTATAAATATATTGTAAGTGATGATACTGAGAAGGGGGTGAATCCATATCAAGTACATTTAAACAAAAAAATCAACTTATACTTCAACCAGATTATATATTCAATTATATCCAATGAGAAATGAACAATAATAGAAGAGTTACACCAACACACCACAATACACCATGCACAATATATTAGAAATAACCAATAGTTATTATTCAAGGGAAGTAATGACTTCCAAAGGTAGCTATAGCTTCCAATTATAAAGGGAGGGATAAACCTCCAAAAGGAAGATACAATCCTCCAATATCAAGAGAGGGTTTATCTCTCCCCTTCCTTCCATTCAATAATATATGAGAGATAATAAAACTTTACATTAAATTATCACCATCAACCAATTATCAAATAGAACTTGATAATGCTTCCTGAGACTTCTTCAACTTCTGCAATTCTTCACTTCTTAGAATACTTTGATCATGTAGATAATATAACTCAATGTATTCTCTGAAACGCCTCTAAGTTTCACTCCTTGAATCCTCCTAGAAAAGGAGTTATAGAGAAAATGGTAGACCTTATTCAATTATGGTTTATTCCGAAGAGAGAACTTGTATAGTGTCCCCCGTGCTCAATATTCAACATAAGATTCTGAAATTCGTGCACGGGAAACTACAGCCCGTACTCTTTCCAATGAAATTGGTCTCGCTTCATATGGATTCTCTATGAAGATGTTATGATTGTTTTACCCAAAACACCTTTTTATGACTTAGAACACATCACCAAAAGACCTCATCCTCCCTTGAAATTCAGCCTTCTTTACTTCAGATATCCTCTGAAATTCGACTTGTTTCTCTTTGTTCATTAAAAAACTTGTGTGAATTGAAAAATGAATGTATAATGAGATGTATTTATACCCTTTATGTCACTTATGTTATCACTGAAATTTCATCCGCACAGGGCGACAAGAACTCCGCATCGTCAACACAGAAAAATAGTCGTTCATGGCACAAGGATTAAATCCACAGCACAGCAAAAGGGTCAAAACTATGCAAAATGGCCAAAAAATTAAAAAGCGCTATGCACCCACTGAGCGCGTGCGCGCGCACGCAACATCTTCGTATCTGGAGCACATATGCGCGGCTGTGGGGTGAAAAACCCACGCGCCTGCCAAACGGTGCATTTATGAAGCTGGTCGGCCTCCCAACCACTAATGGATCGGCTCCCAAGTCTATTTGACACCAAATCCGAGCTCAATCTGCGTGGGGAGGCTGGTCAAAGACCTAATTGTGCCCTAAAGAGCCCCTTTTCACATTCAAAAGAGGTTGCATAATAACCCAATGATTGGCTATAAAAAGCCATGAATGACCACCATTTTCTCAAGGAATTCTTCATACTGTTATGCTGCTGAGATTGCTAGAGACCCCTTCTTTGGCAACACACATTGTAAGTTGCATTTCATAATCTATTCACCCCTCACTTGAGTGAATAAGCTTGGAGTTCTTTCATCCACATTTCATCTTTTCTTTGAAAGGACAGCAATCAGTTGAGGGCCTCAAGAGCCTTCCATTGGAGAGGGAAGGGACCCAAGTCCTCTTTCTCCTTTGTGTATCTTTGGATTTCATCTATCAGACCAGCTAATACATTGGTGATATTGGTCCATTGTCATTTCTTTTGTTTTTTTATTTCTATGCTCATAGTTTTATTTAGTTTTTGTTTAATTCTTGTTAATATCTTAGTTGTTTTCTTTCTAACCTTTTACATCACAGCTGTCATGACTAGCAGAGCCCAACTAGGCATGTAAGCACTCACTTTTTGCTCA
>ML782380.1:409696-439758 GCA_009831015.1 Picea engelmannii | reverse complement strand
GAGGGGTGGTAAATTCAGTCACACAGCTAAACTCATGGGTAGCAGGAATATAAAATCTATGGATCAGATGGGTCGAGTGTGTAGAAGGCATGGCATGGCATGGATATGTTTGGATGATGACAACTCTAGACCATTGTTTGGGTTTTTGAATGATCAAAGTACAGTGATCCAGGCAAGCCGAGTACTTCTTAGGTCTTCTCATCATTCTGTGAATTGGGTCTTTCTCTATCTGTTTGAGTATGTCATGAATTAACCAGTGTTTTTGATTTGAGGGGTCATAAATCAATGCTCTTGGGTTGAATCCCAAGTATTGTTGTCTTCTTGAGCTCTCCCTAGGTTGAATCTGGTTTGTTTCCTCTGCTCCTTCCTTGATTTTTCTCTTGGGATCCATCCACTGTCCCCTCTGAGCCTCCTCATTTCTCCTCATTATCTAGCTTGGTTATACCAAGGTGAATATCATACCCTTTCCATTCCCAAGCTCTTTGATTCCCATTTCACTCTCAGGTTTTGGTGCGTCCCCCCTCACCCCACTCTTCTCAAGTGCAGCCTTCCTGTTAGTAGCATGGATAACAGGCTGAATTTTCTCAAGGTGCCAAGGGCCACGAACTCTATGGATTATGTTGCAGGGAAAGGATAGCAGGATTTAGAGAAGGAATGTTTTGGGTGCCAACGATTAAGAATTCCTTTGGGAGAAATCAACTCCACGATAAATTTCAAGCTGGAAAATCTCTCAGAACATCGTCATCTCATTAAAATATTGCAGGACGAAGTGTTCTCCCAACACATACAAATTGAGGACCAATGCAGTCAAATGGAGAACCTGCAAGGATGTCTGGATCAGATGGAGAACATCACTAGGCAACCCACTATCCCTGGCAACAATCAGAAAGCTTCAAGAAATCTCTCAACAATCACTATGAATCAAGTACCCGACCTCAATGAGCCAGCAATACATGCAAATTGGGAGCAACACAATCATCTGGAGGTCAAAAAGGAACCGGGTAGTTGATACTGTAATATTTAAGAGTTATGTTTTGTTTAACAATATGCATAAACGGAGTTTTTTATAGGATGTGTTCCACAAAATACAACAGAAATGTCATAGTTAGAAAAGTTGGAAAATCTGTGGACACAAATTTTGTAATAGCAGTTTCAAATATCAAAGAAGCTAAGTTTTGTAGGCCTAGCAATGCCTTTTTTTGTACTACAGTGGATTTATCCACACCTTTTTAATACAAAATTTTTCAATTCTTGTAAAAAAAAACATTGTCTAATGAATTTTCAAATATGAGATTATGAAGACCAAGTGTTGTGTGATGTTGTTGCCATGGAAATTTGTCATGTATTGCTTAGTATACCTTCCTTTTATGATGGGATGAAAAATACTTAACATTTTGAAAAAGAGGGAAGAAGTTTCAGGTTACATCAAATGATAAAAGAGAGTGTTGGAGATAACAACACCAACAAGATCATGCTTTGATCCATTGAAGATTTTTTGGAAGGAATGAAGAGTTCAAAATGTTGCCTTGCACTTTTTCCAAAGATGGTTCTAGACGAAGAAAATAATAAAGTGCCAACAAAAGTTGAATATTTGTTGAAGAAATAGAAGGAGATCATTGCAGATGGTATGTGAGTGGGAGTACCTCCATTAAGAGGCATTTCACATCAGATTGAATTCATGCATGGATCAAGATTTCCTAACAAATATTCATATAGGTTGACACCAACAGAAAGTGAAGAGGTTAATAGATAGGTTTATGAGTTGCTACATAGAGTCCCGATAAGAAAAAATTCATGTTATTTCATTGTAACTACAAAACTAGCACCAAAGAAGGGTGGAGAATAGAGATTAACAAAGTTACCAACATGACAAGAACCCTCTAGAGTTCTCATTTTTTAGAGGTCATATTTAGTGGGATTTTTTTACCCCGTTTCAAAAAGTGGCTCTACCAATAACACCTTTTTTGGGGGGTATGGTTAAAATTGTGACTTGTTTGAAATCGCAACCCTGACAATCGATATCATTGCGGAAAATTGACACTCGAATTGAAAATTGATGCTTCTAGTAGCACCAACTTTATTTTTGGATTTAAAATTACGACTTATTTGAAACAATGGCCTTGCAAACTAGTACCATCGCAAATAAGAAAAAGTTGGTTTGTTGGCATGGCTTGTGGGCAACGTGGGGAGGGAGGAGGGGAGGGGGGCCAAGAAGAATAAGGGGGTTGGGTGGGTGACACGTGGGTATGAGGGTGGGTAATGGGGGGAGGGGAAATTCTAGGAATCGACCTCTCCCCAATTCTCATGTTTTTTTTTTTTTGGTTTTTTTTTACAAATTTTAAAGGTTTTATTTTAATTTTTTTTCAAGTTCTACTTTGTTTTCTATTTTTATTTTTTTATTTTTTTTAATTTGTGTTATGCAATTTTCTTTTAATTTTTTAAGTGTTATTTTTTTGTTTTTTAACTTGTTTACGAGATTTATTTATTTAACGTATTTTTTTTTTAAATAATAATAAACAAATTTTCAAGTAATACTACTTTTAAATTTAGGAGTTTATTTGTCCCCAAGGTGTAGGATAGTTGGTGATGGACTGTGTTGTTAAGGCACTCCATGATGTTGAGTCACCAGTTCAAAACCTACGGGGACAAAAAATCCATCCATGTCAAGGGTTGGTGTGGCTTAGGTCGGGTGTAATCCCCGGGTGATTTTGACAACTTAGATGCCCCTGAGTCGTGGTTTCTCATCCACAGGATAGTTCTATGGGTCACGGGCAAACTAGCAAATAAAAAAAATTAGGAGTTTATTTTAAGTTTTTATTTGTGATAGTACTAGTTGTCGAGTCCATGGTTTTA
Organism: Picea engelmannii; assembly: GCA_009831015.1. Taxonomy (NCBI): domain Eukaryota; kingdom Viridiplantae; phylum Streptophyta; class Pinopsida; order Pinales; family Pinaceae; genus Picea; species Picea engelmannii. The sequence goes on along the minus strand of ML782380.1, from coordinate 436,905 downwards.
GTTAAGTTGTAATTGTAACTCCAAAAATAAAATCAATGCTACTGGAATCGTCACTTTTCAATTCGATGGTCAATTTTCCAGAATGGTATCGGTTGTCAAGGTTCCAATTTCAAACAAATCACAATTTTAACCACACCCCCAAAAAAGGGTGCTAATGGTAATTCCATTTTTTTATTTTGGGGTTGATTTTGGTGTTTTTGACCCAAAATATAGGTTTTTTGGGCCACAGTTCTCGTTTTGAGGTCAAGTTTCTCATTAAGTCGATAATTATGTTGAATGTGTGTGAATTCTAGAGCTATAAATACGATAAATATCAAGTACAAATTTGCATTATATATTAATCACCAATCACTTCAATATATTAACAGTTAAGGTAAGTTAAATCAGAGACATATGAAATAGGTTGAATTATTATAGAGTTACTCATTTGTCTTGAAGCATATATTAGGGAATTATTATTGAGTTGTTTATGCATTCAGTAGAAGAGTATCATTGTTAAGTATTATGGTTGTTGAGGTTTTGGATCAAGATAATATGAAGGTTCTAGATGAGGATGATGCATATTTTATAGAGGTTTAATAGGCTTGTAAGGAACTATGGAGAGTGGAAAAAACTTCATTTTTCATTTTTTGTGTTCAGGAAGGATTCGTATTCAAGAATCGTACTTTGTGCATACCAAGAGACTCCATGAGAGAGAAAATCATCAAGGAATTACATAGTGGAGGTTTGAGTGGTCATTTTAGTAATGAGAAGACTAAATATTTGGTTGAAGAGAGATAGATTTGGCCAAGCATTGGAAAATATGTGAGAAAATTGGTTGTAGGTTGCAGGATATGTCATCTTGCAAAAGGAAGGATCCAAAATATAGGGTTGTATCTACCTCTACCCATACCAAAGAATCATTTTGAAGATGTAAGCATGGATTTTGTTTTGGGAATACCAAGAACTCAAAGAGGCAATGATTCAATCATGGTAGATGTGGATAGATTTTCAAAAATGTCAAATTTTATTCCATGCAAGAAGACAAGCAATGCTACAAATGTTGTTGTTTTGTTCTTCAAATAAATAGTTAGGTTGCATGGATTTCCCAGGGGTATCAATGTTAATAGTGATAATAGATTCCTAATACATTTTTGGAAAACCTTATGGAAAAAGTTAGGATCTAGGTTGCAATGTTGTTCTACATATCAACTTAAGATAGATGGAAGTTGTGAATAGAAATATTAATAATTTTTTAAGATGTTTGGTAGGAGATCAACTAGGGAAATGTGATATGATCTTAGAATAGGTTGAAATTGTCGATAACAATTCATTCAATAGATCTACAAGGAAGACACATTTTCAAATTATGTATGGAAGTCATCGAAAGGAGTGATAGACGTAGTGAGTTTCCCAATTGAAAATCATCTAAAAAGTGTAGATGCAAATCCATTGGTAGAGTATATGAGATATATACATGAGAAGGTCAAAAAATAATTGCAACAAAGGAATGAGAAGTACAAAGATAAGGAATATCAGAAAATGACATTGAAGACATTTGTAGAATGAGACTTGGTAATGCCTCACCTAAAGAAGTAAATATTTCATAGGATAACTTATAACAAATTGAAGTATAAGAAGATAGGACCATGAAAAATTATTCAGAATATTTCTAATAATGTATATAAGTTGGATTCACCTGATGACATGGAAATTTCACTAGTTTTTAATGATGTACATCTTTATGAGTATCATGGAGGCCTTGAAAAAATAGTAGTTGAAAAAGAACTAGTGGGATATTGACAAAAAAAAAATCTAGTAAGGAAACTAAAGGAAGTTGAGGAGGTGTTCATAGAAAGGGCCAATCGAAAGATAAGGAGTAAGGAATACAAAGATTATTTGATTTAGTGGAAAGACAGAATTTTAGAGGATGCATAATGGGTTTTTGAAGAAGAACTTGGCTAACTTTGGTGACTAGATTCATTTGGGAAATTTTGTTATCCATTCCTCAAGAGTAGGATCCCATGAAAATTTTCAAGTACATAGATCTGATGCATGAGCATCCCTAGCTAAGTAAACTAACCCACATGCTTTTGAATTCATATATTTGGCATTTTTGTGTGCATTCTAAACATGAAGGACCATAGGATGACTATGTTGGAGTATTTGGTGTGACAATGGAGGCTTCATGTATATATGGTGTGCATTTAAAGAGATGTTTTTGCTTAAAAATTATAATAATATAGTGAAATATTTATTTCTCTTAGTGAGTGATTAGTAATCCTTGGAATATAAAGTGTTGAATTTTAACACTTTGGTAGTTGAAAGGCCATAAGCCAAATTTCATAAGCATGAATATGAGGTTTGTCAATGAAAAAAGGACCTTTGGAGTCTCATAGATTAGCCTTCTATAGTTGGGTTTGTGTAGAATATAAAAGTGTGATGGTTCTTTGAATGTAAGAAAGCTAAGACTCAAGGCATTTCTATTGAATTAAAGATAGAAAAGTTATAGGTTAATGAGTTGCAGGTGCATATTCTATTATTGTGTTAATTTTTGTTCAAAACATTGCTTATGTGTTTGATGATTTTTTAAGTGTGAATCTAATTGCAACCATAAGCTACATCAACTTTAGTTTTTGTTGAATTTCTTTACCACATCCAACTTGAATATAATGTTTTAGGGTTTAGTATTGACATGTATGGTAATGAATTATGTATTAAGTAAAGCACACTAGATCTAGATTTAAAATTAAATACAAAGTTGGTTTTAACACTAAATAATTTAGGGGTGATTCTAATTATAACTAAGACATCTTCCCTTTCCTAAATTTTCAAGAGTGGGGTGGGGCATCTCTTGGTTTAGGTTTAAACCTAAGGTTTTCTTGAACCTAATTGAGGAAATGCATGCCCTAAGTTGTTACATACATGATATTATCCCTCACAACTTTCATAAGGGTGCATTTATTAGATCTATATTTAACTATGGTCAAATGACAAAATTATCCACCTAACTTTGTCGACACAATTTTGAAATGGGCTCTCAATATTTGGTATCTACAGACCTTTCCCTCTTATATACACCTATGATATATATGACTATGTGTTTGTTACTATGAACTTAATATATTTCTCATTTTAATCTTATTCATTTTCCTATGTTAGGTTTTATCCCTAGAATAAACCATAGGAAATAAATTATCAATGGTTTAATATCGCTCTCCTTACTTTTCATTTTTATTTTACTTTATTTTGTCTTTTACTATTTTTGTTTTTATCCTGGTTCACGTAATTTTGGTTTTCTTATTAGTCCCTGCAGTAGGCATAGAGGGACTATATCGATCGATAAATCGTTGAATTCATATTAGTTTGTCCTTTGACCACAAATATTTCCATATTATCTATTGTTGGAACTAGGGAACTGAAAAGATCAATTTTTATATAAAAAAAAAGTACCATATTTGTCATGATCTGATTGGACAAGGGATTGGAGGTCTTATTGTCGGATTCATTATTCCCAATGTTATATATGTTGGCATATCCAAAGTATTTGATCGTATATGGTCTTTTTGAATCATATATTTTGTTATGCATTCATCAAAGGTGGATTAATGCTAGCATTAATTCGAATGTTTGGTTTAGAATTTTATGATAGGTAAATTTATGGCAATGTTTGATATGGTGGAATATCCAAAGTTTGGCCTTCCAATACATTCTCTGGTGTTTGAACTATTGTTACAAAAAATATAATAATTTTTTTGGGATACGTCAAAGACATCCACATTGAATTTTTTTCTTAAATGTTTACAGATCATTTCTGACAGACTTAAATGTTTACCTAACAGGATTGGTGGTGTTGAATGGTTACTTAACAGGCTTGTTACAAGACATTTTCTTCTGTTTTTAGAATTTATATGCTCCAGCGGCAATGTTGGTTCACTGGTCCATGCTTGTTTTTTGCATGGCACTGATTTCTTATTTGCATGTTGTTGTTGTTCTTGCTTGCATGTTCGTGTTGTTTCAGTTTGCACATTTGTGTTTCTGCAATCACGATTAGAACAGCATCGTTCCTGGGGGAGTGGTTGTTGCTTTCTTCTTTCTTCGTTGTATGTTGTTTATTGTTGCTTGATTCGACTTTGCAGGGTTCTGGTCCTGCACCTGCACTTGGGCCTTTTGGTGCTTCTTAGTTGGGTTCTTATTTGTTGTGTGTTCTTGTTTGCCCAAGGTTTGTAATGTTGGGATGCTGCATCTGTGGTTGGATATATGGTTACATTTTTTCACAGTGGAGTTTGCATAGAATACTACTAAGATAAAATAACAAACTAAAAAATTGCAGGTGATGTAAATTACATCTCTTACGTGTTGAAGAAGATTTTGTCGGCCTCAAAGTATATTTCATAGTTGTCGATGCTTTTTCCATGGATTCTGTGTTGCTATGGTTTCATATTTATGAGAGTACCTTTTTTTGTGTGGGCGATATAGTTGTTCTCTCCCTTTTATTCTCCTCTTCTAAACTGTGTTTCTGACTCTATAGTTTCTCGTGTTTCTATGGTCATTCTAACCGGCCGTCATTCGGTTGCATACTTAGCCAGTTTTATGGACGCGGCTTCGCGAATAGGTTCTATCGAACTATGGGAGGTCGTGTTCGGTGTATACATTAGCTTTCCCAAAATAGTTTTCTTTGAAAGAAGGGCTCATGGACAAAAGATAATGCAATTTATGAAATTATAGTTTTCCTGGATAGCATAAGTTAATGATCGTGGGTTCTCGGGGTGGCCGGCTGAAAATTGACAGTCGAAGAGTTCAGCGATATACAAATTGACAGTTGGACTTGCCGACTATTTGAATTTTAAGGGCCTCATGTCCAAAAATTTAGCATTCTTGAAATAGTTTACTTTATGTACATTTTACATATGTTGGTGGACAAAAACACAAAAAAAAATAAGTAAGCATTTTTTGGATCGCGGGTTCTCAAGGTGGCGTGTTCTAAATTGGGCTTGTGTTGTTCTATATCCTACAAATAGCACAGAGAGTTCCGCAATATAAAAATTGACAATAGGACTTGCGAACTATTTGAATTTCAAGGGCTCATGTCCAAAAAAATTAGCATTCTCGAATTACTTTTCTTTACATACGTTTTGCATACGATCGTGGACAAAAACACAAAAAAATAGTAGTAACGTCTGTTACATAGGGCTCCATCCCCGCTACCTTCTGCGCTTCCCAATACACATTAAATATGCTTTCAAAAGTTAGAACCAACCAGACAGGTTCAAAAAGATGGGCTTTAATAACTGGAAATTTCAAGGACATCTCCCATTAAAATGAATAGACATGCATATATTATGGGATCTGGTAATTTCTTTTTTCCTGCATTTTGAATTTGCGAAAATAATTATTTTATTTTTTTTGGCTTATGTTGTTTTAGTTTTGTTAAAAGCTTCAGCATAGTTCACGAACGTGTCACTCACAGAGGTCTTGACGTCATGTCCCTCTTTAATATTGTGCATATCTTAGATGTCATATTTGAGAATCTGCTCAGATATGGGAATTTTAATACATGATGCTAGTCACTATTCAGCGTACATATTTGAAAAGATTGGCATTAATAAGCGAAAATATCAATAACATCTGTCATTAAAACGAGTCAACACAAAATCTACGAAATATCATCCAGTGTTTCTTTTAAATACTTATTGTCATTTCTCTCTATCATCGAAGAGTTGCGCTTTAGGGTGCCTTCGCTCTAATGTTCATGGTCATGGACATGTAAGACAACTTAGAGATGTGATTGAGGGGTAGCTGAAAGAAGAGAGACTGGTTTTATGTGATGTGAGCTTTGAGTTAAAAAAACACTCTATTATACAAGAGAAATTTAGAGAGGAGGAAAAAAAAAGAACAAGTATGTTCTAGTTGGTGTTCTCCCTGTGTTTAATGCTTTGGTTGGTTGAAAAGGCTGCCTAGATATTTGTTTGTTGAACTTCTTTGTTTTCTTCCTGGGAATTGTAATGGATTTTGAGGTCACGTGAAAAATAGTTCTTCGTTGAAGTATATAGCTTCTTCCAACAACACAGATTTGGCAAGTGTATCAAATTGTATAGATCCCAGAAGAATTTGTCTTCCTCAGGCGCGGTGCATTTACAGTGGCTTGCAAAATGGCCTGTCATGTTCGTAAATGACACGACATATTACTCCATTTGCGAATGTAACCAGAGGCGGGTAACAGAAACTGTATGGGTGGATAAAATGACATATTATCACTACAAAAGTTTCTATTTCAAAGTTTGATGAGCTACATGTGGTTCTGGTAACCGACTTGACAGAAATCCATGTTCTTTGTCAAAGTTTGTTCGGTTTCCTCTGGATGTAGTTGCATACTCCACATATTTGGCGTCACCTCCAAACATTCCAGACCTTTATGTGGGATGTCATACCTCCACCGCTATGAGGAAAGATATATTATGATGCCATTTGCAACATTTGATACACTTGCCAGACCTGTGCTAGTTCATTTTGCAGCATATGATGCACTTGGCACACCTCTGTTGCCCGAAGAAGTTATGTACCTCAACAGATTTGTATTTTTCATTTGGGTTGGACGTTTCTTCCAATTTACTATAATAAAAAAAAGAAGTTCAACATACAAATCTTCAGGCAGGCTTTTCAACCAAACAGATGATCGAATATAGGGAGAATACCAGTCACTACATACTTGAATTTTTTTCCCCTGTCATAGTTGTTGTGACATAAAATGACTCTGTCCACTTTGAAATCATCCTGAATCGCATTTCTAAGTTGTCTCGGATGACAAGGGTCGGGAACATTGCGAGGAGAGCACCTTAAACCCCAACTTTTCAACGACTGAAGGGAAATTAATACTTGACAAAGAATGGAATGTTGAACAAGAAGCCATTGCAAGCAGGCCATATCTAGAAGAGACAAGGTATTCAAAAAAACAGGCTAGATGTAGTTGGCAGCACCGATTAAGTACAAAACCCAAAATTGATATTCAACTCATTTTTTACGAATAAAGAGTTTGAACGTCAAGAAAACTATCAAGAAGCTTCATCAATGTACATATTTCTTATTGGTCGGTGGCAGGTGAAATCGCAAGCATTGTCGCAAATAGCCTTAATTGTATTTTGTAACCCATCTTATTTGAATATAGAATAATTTTAGTTTATTTTTTAATAGTATTTTCCAATTTCTAGTATTTGTTTTAATTGTATATTGTATCTTCTTCCCCTGTGTCGTTAAACATGAACAACAAGATTTTCTTTCTATTTCCCGCTACTTCAATCTAAATAAAGCTTGGTTTATTCTTTCTTTACATTTTACATTTAAGCATAATTTTTCATAAGCCATACTTATGTGGCGTCGGCCCTTTATTTAAAGAAAGAAATTGGAGGACCCGACCTGCTTCCATTCTTCGGGTTCCGTAAATAGAATGAATTAATGAGTTACAACAAGAAGGCTCAAGTGTTGACGCAATGTTCCTGTTCAGTATGTTGGATATATTGCATCTTCTTCTATTTGATAATATCCGTGCATATATATTAATATCAGTATTATTGGAATAAATACAAAAAACTTCATCTTCGGCAAAGCTTAGGCAATTATGTTTGGGTTTGCAGTATTAAACAACTATGTTCCATGTTCTGTCATATACATATTGCATCCAAAGAACTTTCGTAGTCTAAAATTTATGGTTTAATTACTCGTAACTCACCAGGTGTTCGAAAAACTTGGCATTAATAAAGGAACGGCTGAAGTTGTCTTAATTACTTAAGTGACACCAAATTTTGATTGCATTTAATTTAATTTAGATATTGATGTTTATGGAGAGCTGATGTTTGCTCATGTCATTGTAAGGAATACAAGATGAATAGATGATAAGGATTTTATCTCGTTGAGACCACAATGCAGTTTCATGTTTCTTGTTGTGCTATGTACATCTTGCAGTCAAAATTTTCGTGGTTTCAACGAAATTTGCAAACCGAAGAGCATCCTGCAAATTGGGAGATCATTTGCATTTGAAACAGAAACAATCCATTAATATATATTAGTATGAATACTATTCAAATAAAGATGAAAAATTTCTCCATTGATAGATACTAGTCTGAATACTATTGAAATACATATCAAACCTTTATCTCGGCCAATACTTAGCCAGTTATCTGGCCATCAGGCCCCGGGTTCACGGTACCAAGCACCTATGTCCCCTGTTCTTTCATATACATCTTGTAGCCAAAGAACTTCAGTGATCTGCATTTTATGCTTTTACTAGTGAGAACCCAGCAGGGGTTCGAAAACATTGTCATTAATAAACGGAAAAAAAAAGGTTTTTTCGACTGTCAGATACTTATCCCTTTTCCCATTTTGTTTTTCCTATCCATTATGGCTTTCTGGTTTTATACTTAGTCGTCTTTCTATGATGGGCGGTTGTAGAGTTCGCAAGCTAACATATCTTCATATCCATTTGTATCTTCACATGACGAATCTGACCGACCACTATGCCTTTCCATACCTAGGCAATTTTATGGCCGCGGTTACCAGATCGATGCATACAAACTAGCCTTTTCTTATTCCTGCTCATTATCACTTTCTGGATATATACTTACTGCCCTTTCTATGCTTTCCAGTTCCAGAGTTGGCGGGCTGACATGTCTTCATCTCCATCTATATCCTCACATGACGGATCCGATCGACCGTTGTTCCTTTCCGTACTTAACCAATTTTATGGCCGTCGTTGTGGGGTCGCTGCTTGTGAACCCACCTGCTTATCGTTCTGGTATATACATCTTGAAATCAAAACATTTGTGATCTACAATTCCACTGTGGGTTCCTCGTATACATTAACTTCGTTCAAAGTATCTTTTGTTGCTTTCCATCCCCAACAACTTCACCTCCTTCCTGATATACATCAACAATGCTCTTACTAGTGACAAGTGGACACAGTGGCACAAAATATACTTATGTGATCTGCAATTTATGCCTTAATTGGTGATAACTCAGCAGGGGTTTGAAATTCCATACCTAGCAACATTTTGGATCGGGGGTTCTCGGACGGGTGGGCTCAAAATTGGGCTTCCATTGTTCTGTGCCCTACAAATAGCACCAAGAATTCTGTGATATACAAATTAACAAGCAGACCTATGGACTTGTTGATTCAACATTGCACTTCTATTGTTTTGTGTCCTCCAAACAGCGCTCCCAGTTCCGCGATATACAAATTGACACACGGAATGCAGGGCTAGCGGGGTGGAGATTTCCATTATTTACGGATGTTAATCCCTATGAACTATCTAACAGTATCTAGAAAATTATTTTCAATACTAAATTAGCTCTTAGTAGTGACAACTGAAAAGAGAGGTACGAAACAGTTTGGATTTCACCCTTCGCAATATAGAAATTGACTACAGAATTCCAACATCGTCCGCTCTTCTGTGTTACAGATTATGCATTCAAATGTTCGGAGTGATACAATCTGAACGTCGGGGCCTCACGTCTGCTACAGACACCTTCTCATCTTGTTTTGGATCCTTCTGTTGTGGGGTTAACGAAATGTGAAACTCCATGGTTTTTGGGTTGGCATATCTTTATCTCCATCTATATAGTCACACAACGAATCCAACCGATCGTTGTTGCTTTCCATAATTGGCCAATTTTATGTCCATGGTTGTCAAGTTGGCGCCAATTTCATCTCCATCTATATCCTCACATGGTGAATTGGACTGCCTATTGTTCCTTTTCATACTTAGTGAATTTTATGTCCGCGGTTGCCGAGTTAGCGCGATTGAACTCTGTTCTTTTTTGTTCTGCTATATACATCTTCCACTCAAAAATTTTGTGATCTACAATTCCATTGTGAACCACTCCATCCTTTTTCACTTTTTTTCTTCCCGTGTATTATGGGACTATAAAGTATGTACATGATATCTTATAAAGCATGTACGGAGTCCGCATTCCATACCTAGCGACATTTTGGATCGTGGGTTCTCAGGTGGGCGGGCTCAAAATTGGGCCTCCATTGTTGTGTGTCTTACAAATAGCACCCAGAATTTCTCAATATACAAATTGACAAGCGGACCTGCGGACTGGCTAACTCAACATTGCACTTCTATTGTTTTGTGTCCTCCAAACTGCGCTTCTAGTTCCACGATATACAAATTGACACACGGAATGCAAGGTTGGCGGGGTGGAGATTTCCATTATTTACGGATGTTAATCCCTATGAAGTATCTAACAATATCTAAAAAAATATTTTCAATACTAAATTATCTCTTAGTAGTGACAACTGGACAGAGAGGTACGAAACAGTTGGCATCGCACCCTCTGCAATATACAAATTGACTATTGGATTCTGACATCATCCACTCTTCTGTGTTACATATTATGCATTCAAATGTTTGGAATGATAGAAGTTGAACGTCGACGACTTGTGTCTTCTGCGGACACGTTGTTAGCCTGTTTTGGATCCTCCAGTTGTCGGGTTCACGAAATGTGCAACTCTTGGATACTGTTTTGGGTTAACATCAAGCTTCGTTGTACCATGGTTCACAAATGTTTCAAATACTCTATTGTTTCCTCAGTTGCCATCCGACCCTCCGCAATATAGAAATTGACTATCGGGTTCACATCTTGTACTCAAAAATTTTGTGATCTACAATTCCACCACGGACTCCTTTTTCCTTTTTCCCTTTTCTTCTTCCCATGTATTATGGCTCTCTGGTTATATACTTAGTCACCTTTCTATGATCGTAGTTTCCAGCATTGGCGGGGTGACATCTTTATCTCCATCTATATAATCATTGGCTTTCCATACTTAGCCAATTTTATGGTCGCGGTTGTTGGGTTGGCAGTCATGAACTCTGCTTCTTCTTGTTCCCTGATGTACATCTTGCACTCAAAAAATTTGTGATCTACAATTCTACCGTGGACTCCTCGAACTCGCAAGCTTCACTATACCATGGTTCAAAAATGTTCTTCCTAATATACATGGTTATGCTCTTACTATTGATTCTTACAAGTGACAGCTGCACACAGTAATACGAAATAGTTTGCATCCATCCCTTCGCAATATAGAAATTGACTATCGGGTTCTAACATTATCCCCTCTTCCGTGTTACAGATTATGCATTGAAATTTTTTGAACGATACAATTTGACCCTCAGGCCCTCACGTGTTCTGGGCAAACGATGTGACCCTATTTTGGATCCTCCTATTTACGGGTTCACGAAATCTCCAATTCTTGGTCAGTGTTTCAGGTTGGCACATTTGAACTCTGTTGCTTCTTGTTCCATGATATACATAATGCACTCAAAATTTCCGTGATTTACAATTCCACCGCAGACTCGTTGGTCCTTTTTCCCTTTTCTTCTTCCCTTGTATTATCGCTTTGTGGTTATATGCTTAGTCTCCTTTCTATGATCGCGGGTTCCAATGTTGGCGGGTTGACATATCTTTATCTCCATATATATAATCACACGATGAATCTGACCAACCGTTGTTTCTTTCCATACGTGGCCAATTTTATGGCCACAGTTGGTGGGTTTGAGATTTCCAACTCTGCTTCTTGTTGCATCGTGTACATCTTGCACTCAAAACTTTCGTGATCTACAATTCCAGCATGGGCTTGTCGAACTCATAAGATTCACTCTACCACGGCTCACAAATGTTTCAAAGTATCTTTCGCTGCCTTGCATCCCCACTAACTTCCTGTCCTTCCTTATATACATTAGTTATGCTCTTACTAGTCATATAAAAATTGCCCTTTGGGCTGTCCTACCATACCCTCTTCATTGTTACACGTATTGCACTCAAAAAATTCTGAGACATACATTTTGACCCTTGCACCCTCACCTTCAACGGTTTTACCCTACAGCCCTATTTTGCAGTTGTTTTCTGTACTTTCTTACTATGCAATTAAAAACATTTCATGCTAACAGCTAACCATGCAGGAACTATAAACATTGTCTTTAATGGGCGAATCACTCGAGGAGATCTCCCATTATTATGCATTAAACCAAGATGTGCGGAGAGTTATTTTGTCCCTTTCGATTGTTCATCTCTAACACACGTCGTCGTGTTGGGCCGCTCAAGAAATATGCAATGATTAATCGCTCATTACAATATCCGTCATGTTTGCATTTCTATGTATGCAATTACTATTGTTTAATGTTAACAACGCATCATGCAACAGCCGTCCAAATTGTCATTAATCAATGAAAGTCTCGAGGACATTTCCCATTCACACGCTTTGAACCAAAATTTGCGTAGGGTTATATTATCCCTTCCAACTTTTCATTTCATTCATCGTCTGGACCAAAAAAACGTTCTTGTATAATTATGACAGTAGGTCAACAGCAGTTTTATGGAGGTATAGTAAATATGTTCACACATGATGACCAGAACTTCCAGTGGTCCAGGGCATACTTTTACTATTCATCCCATTCTGACCAGAACGAAGTGATTTGGACCTCTGGAATCGCTAGTGCAGGTTGCGTCCCTAAGGTTTTTGATTGTAAGGAGGTGGTCTCTTGGTGTGCCGAAAAATATATTCTACGCCAAAGAATTATTCTAATGTTAGACCATTCTCCTGTTTCTTTGTCACCTCAGGTCTTCCGCGAGATGTTAAAATTGTCGGAGCCAACATTGACGTTCAGAGGACAATACTGCAAGCGGTTTCTAGAAAAACATCATAACGGGTTGGACATCTTAGTCGACTTCCTCGAAGACTCGACAACAGTTTCTGAAGATATCACAAGGTTGCAGGAAAGTTCCTTTAGAAATACATTCCAGGAAATTGCTTGGTTGTTTACAAGAATAATGGGACAGGCATACATGGCAAGAATTTTCCATATAATTATTTATATTTTGTATTTCACAGTCAAGGAACAATACTTTTTCGATTGGGGGAAGCTAATTTCCATTGAGCTTTGTTCCCAGTTGTCACGATTCAAAGAATCGAATAAATTTTATATGTCATCCTACTTGATTTTTGCAATTCTACATTTTTGCCCGTTTCCAAAACTTTCTCTTTCCAATAAAATAAATTGTGGATTCGACCCAGTAACATTATGGTACGAGGCATTCCAAGGTTTTTTTGGGAAGATGAACGTGGGTTTATGAGGCCACCTAGGGTTGATAGTCATGCCCACCCACGAAAGTGGGGAGCCCCAAACCCCTCCCTCAACCACCGCTTCCTTCTATAAGCTTCTGGCCGCACATGGCAAGAAGCCCTCCCCTACCGCTCTGCCCAACTTTGTGAAACAGCTTGATTCGATACCAGAAATTGACCTTCCCCCAAACCACCCTATGCACGTAGTGGTTTCCCTGTTAGAGTGAGGATTGGTTGGACAGTTTATGGGACTCTGGCCCTCCACTAGAACCACAGACAACTGGATCCAAAGAAACTGGCATCCTCTAATTTAGAACAGTGTAACTTGTTATGCGATGGGAAGAGGTTACTTTATCTTCGAATTCATCTCTCAAGCCAATCAGGACCTGATCTTCAGAAAAGGACCATTTTTCATGGGATCCCAGGGGCTCTACCTGAATCGTTGGACCCCCAGCTTTGATCCAGAGTTGGAAGTACCTAAGGACGTCCCAGTTTGGGTCAGACTCCCAAATCTTCCAATCCACTATTGGAACCCTTCCTCACTTCAAGCAATCAGGAATGGGCTCGGGCACTACATCGATAGGGCAGATCCAAAGGATCAATATTCTTGTGCCCGCATTTGTGTGGAAGTAAACCTAGAGGTAGCCCTCCCAGAGGCAATCAAGCTAAAGGTTGGAGAATGGAAGCATTACCAAAAACTCGACTATGAACAGCTCCCATTCAAATGCAAGGGGTGTCATGAATATAGCCATTTTCAAAGGAACTACCCTAAAGATCTTAACAAGGATAAAGATATAAATGAAGGTTGGCAGCATCCTAGAAGAGGGAGACTCCCCTCAAAGGCAAAGGCCCCAAGACCTAAAAATATGATCTAGACACAGCCAAAAGCGCAAGGAAACATTGCAGAAATAGGAAATAGTGGTATGGTGCCCGATCCAAAGAATATAAGGGAAGTAGTAGAGGAACTTCCTTAGAAAACCCCAACAACGGACTCGAAACAAGGAAACACTATCCTAGAAACCAGAGAATCCCCACTGCAAGGAAGGGCGAAGGAACAAGGTCAAAACTCGAAAGAAACAAGTAAAGATCCAGAAGTGGAGGAAGGCAAGGTATCCTCAGATTGCAATAGTGAGGAAGGAAGCGACACTGACATCACTCCAAAAAAGCCAAGTAGAGGCAGAAAAACAAAGAAAGCTGAAAGAGAGAAGGAGACCTATAGAGACATCCTGAGTGGATCACATCCAACCATTAGACAGCTGATCAATGTTAGACAAACCCGGAAATAATCCAGGGCCCCCCAAGGAGCCCACATTTCTCCACCAAGTAATCAATGAAACTAACCTCTTGGAACTGTAGGGGTTTCGGTAGTAAGAATAAGGAAGAGGCGCTTAAATATATCATCAGAACTTCAAATTCTGAAATCCTTTTGATCTAGGAAACTAAGATGGAAGGACAGGACTTCCTGAGAAAAGAAAAAGCTCGATGGAATACCAGCAAAGGAATTACAGAAAGTGCAAGAGGTGCCTCAGGAGGTTTGGGCACACTCTGGAACTCAAAGAAGTACGATCTCATCAAGCATGAAACATGCAAACACTGGATCTTCACCAGTCTACTCCATCTTCGTACTGGTCGTCAGGTAAGCCTTTTTAATCTCTATGTGCATGTTCTTCTCGAGGAAAAGAAAATATGTTGGAATACCTTAAAGGATTTCCTGCAATGAAACGAATTGGAAAATATCATCCTTAGGGGGGACCTTAATCTGACCCTCGCCACGACTGAGAAAAAAGGAGGTTCAATTGTTCGAGATCCAGCAAGGGAATGGGTAGAGGATATCATGTCTGACTGGGAATTGGAGGATATAAAGTCAGCTAAACGGAAGTACACATGGACCAATCAAAGGGTGGGATCAGGGCATATTGCAGCTAGGATAGACAGGCTTCTAGCCCAAATCTCCTTTATGCTTATGGGCCTAATGCTAACTTCTTCTATCCTCCTACACAGTGTGTCAGACCATAAGCCAGTCACCCTGAAAATTTCCTTGGATAACAATCTAGGCCCAATCCCATTTAGATTCAACCCAAAATGGATTCAGGAAGCTGGCTACCCAGCTTTGGTCACTAAAATCTGGAATGGAACGATGAAAGGCTCCCCATTTTTTGTTTGGGAAGAAAATATCAGAAGACTAAAGGCAGCGCTAAAGCCCTGGGCCAAAACCCTCTCAATCCCTATCTCTGACCGGCAGGAAGCGCAAAGGCAGCTTTAAATCCACCAACTGGGAATGGAAGACCTTGAAACCACCCAAGAAATCCTCCAGCAAGAGGCTAAACTGCAAAGGAACTGGCACCAAGCCTGTAGAGAGGAAGAAAAGTATTGGAAGAAAAAGTCTAGGTGCCTCTGGCTGGAAGTTGGGGATAAAAACACTAGCTTCTTCCACAAACAAGCAGAGGCTTGAAAGAAGTTCAAGAATGTAACGAAAATCCATACCCAAGGCCAGAGAATCACTGATTTTGAAGGAATCAAATTGGCAGTTGTTCACACCTTCGAATCCCTTTATACAAAGACTCAGAATGTGGTCATAGACACTACTTCCTATCCTCTGGCTCTGATACCGAACCTCATTCATGAAAGTGTCAACATCAAGATTCCTTTAAAAATGGTGAGTGCTCCTAACCTGCTTCTTTCCTTCCCCTCAATTTGATTTAAAGAGTGCATCATGTGTTTCACTGCCCCATGCAAATCGTTGGATCTGGACAGTATGGGCGATTGCCTGCGTTCAACAACCAAATGATGGCGGATTCCTTCCCACCTGAATCTCATGCCTACTGACTAAGGCGAAGTCGTCCTTGCACCTGTGCTATCACTTTTGTCCCTTATGCCAACTCGCTCTTCCATTCCACCTTGAATGATCATGGGATTTCCTAGTTGGTCGGAGCCCCATTGAGAAGCAAACGGCCTTTCCCCAACCGGGCGCCCGTGTTGGCCTCTTCATTTTCTTAGGCGTTGTTTCCCCTGAGGGCATGGTACAATTGGGAAGTTTGAAACTATCCTAGTAGAAGCTGGATTTTGTCTAAGGTGTGTTGGATTTTGGCATTGGTGACTCTGGTGCGTCGGATTAAGGATTGGATTATAATCCTTGAGTCTCCTAGAATGAGCAAGTTCTGAATGTTGAGGATTAAGGCTTGAGTGAGCCCTTGCCAGAGGGAAAGAGCTTCTGCTCTGTTGTTGGTTTCAAATCCAAGTCCCCAAGCAAATCTAAGGCTAGTAAGTCCAGTGGGGTTCACTAAGACCCCTCCTCCACTTGCCATCCCCGGATTCCCCTTGGAAACCCCATCAAAGGAAAGAATATAAGTAGTCTTCATTCTTTTCCACTCTTCCAACTATTTCTTTCCCATCCTGAGTTCCCAGGATTGAGTGAGAGGGGTGTGGGGATGAATTTGTTGAAGATCTTGGAGGTCGAGATGCCCCAACCATCATTCATCTTCCCTTTCTATTGGTTTCGCATTTGTTGCCTTGATGAAGTAGGGGACACTTTCGTTGAAGAGGGCCTTAATCCTTGTGGCTACCTGAGTTGGGCTCCTATGTGCTTCCCTAAATAACGGTTATTTCTTTCAATCCAGATCTTCCAAAGGATAAACTTTGGTAGCGTTCTCCAGAGGGCTAAGAGATGTCCTTGATTGGTTGTTTGAAAGGGGCAGAGAGACTGCCAGTTCCTAAGCAAGGTTTAGGTTTCCTAAGGGAGAGTTGGAGCTAGGGCCCCCAGGCCAAGAGCTAGTTGCCAGACCTCCATGGCGTAGGGGAAACCTAGCAGTACATGATTAGTGGTCTCTTCTTCCTGGCTGCAGAAGGGACATCTAGAGGGCCCTTCCCACCCTCTCCTTCTAAGATTTTCACCTGTGAGGACACCTCTGTGTGCCAGTGTCCAGATGAACATATCTATCTTCGGAATTGACTTCTTTTTCCAAAATGTTGGGTCTGGAGGAACATGGGGGACTGAAGCGATATGGAGATACCCTGCTGCTATAGTATACGGGCCAGAGCAGTGACCCCAACCTTTCTTGTCTTTTTTCCCTTTCTGTAATGGGGATTTCCCTTGCAGCCAGCTCTTTAAAATATTCCATTCTTCTTCAAGGTCTGGGGGTAGGCTAGAAATTCCCCAGCACAACCAGGGATGGTTCTCATCATTTCCCTAGCTTTAAATATCCCATAGGCTGCGTAAATTTTGTTGATGCATCCAGTCTTTGAGTCGCATGAGGCCTTGCTTCGTGGACAGAGGGGGGTCTCCCAAGACTGAGTCTTCCCAGATGTTGATTTCTTTTCCGTTACCTGGAAGACAAGTGATTTGAGATCTAAAGTGATGCAGAGATTTCTGGCATAGGGAGAAAATTGGGGAGACTTTCCCCAGCTTTGTTGTCCTTTCTAGGCATTTTTTCCTCGGTCCATGATCCAGCGATTTGCGTGGGGTAGTGAAACACGGGATGCACTCTTTAAATCAAATCGAGGGGAAGGAAAGAAGCAGGTTAGGAGCACTCGCCATTTTGAAAGGAAGCCGAGCAAGGATACCGCACGCAAAGGCAAGGAGATCCAAAGAAGTAGTAGCAGTCCAGCAAAGGCAGACCCGGTGGCGTCAAGCTCAGGAAATAAGTCTATGATGGAGGAAAGAATAGAAGAATTGGAAGAAAGTGTGCAAAAGTTATGCAACCAGTTGATAAGTCTAGATGATTTCCTTCAGAATCTAGACAGTGAGGCAGGAAGGCGCATGGAAATGTTGGAGAATGAAATTATACATACTAAGTCCGATCTGAGTGAAGAATTGTGGAAGCTACGGAAGGAGCTGAAAGACCCAAAGAAAGAATTTGACGAAAGGGTCAATAGTCTGGAGCAGCAGATGGAGAAAATGAATAAGGAATGGAAGTTGGAAAGGGACCAGTCCAAGAAGGAAGCCCCAAAGTAGTCAGGAAGTCGATCCAAGACTAGCCACAGGGTGCAAATACCTCTGTGTTTTGGCATTTTGTAGTAGCCAAGCCAGGCATCTATGTTTGAAGTTAGAGTCCATAGTTTAGTTTTGTAGACTCAAGAATCCTTTGTAACTAAACTAGTGGCTTGCCACTGTTATTCTAATATAATATCCATTACTCGCTTTTGTCAAAAAAAAACATTCTGGTACGAGGCCTTGTGGAGGCACAAGGCCTCCCATTGTTTTTATGAAGTTTTTAATGGCTTTGTCTCAGTTTTCAAAGATTTACTATTAGGCAAGGATTCTTCGCGGATGTCTGGTTAGGCAACCAAGTTTTTGAACAGGAAGGGAATATTTGAGCAAGAGGAAAATCACATTGTCCTCATGGTCTTTGGCTCTAAGGAAAATCATGCCTTCCTTCCATGCCACATCACAGACAAGATGTTTGTTGCAGAAATAGCAAGGCAATACAACCACTGGTTGCATTTTTTCCATGACAAGAAAAAAAACAGTTCATTCCTCTACCCTAGAAAGTTGGAGACCTTGTGTGCAGAAACATCAACAAGATTGACGATTTTGCCGCCCATTTCAAGAAATTGAACTGAACGTATGTTGAAAGGCTAAAAGGGTTCGACCCTAATGGAATTTTTCGAGAACATTTACTAGTTGTTGGATTTAACACCTCTTTTATCCATAGACACCTGACCCAATACAAGGACAGTGTTGACAACAATCCTGCTTCTACCGATTGTGATGCATAGACATTGCAAAGCGCGACTGAATTCTACAGACAACATGGAAAAGTATCAGGTGAGAAGAGTACCTAGTCCCCCGCCAGCACTCCCAAGAGCACGACATCACGGAGCATCGCTTCAACGGTCCACCCCAGTAAGAAAGCAACCCTGAAATATTCAAATGGAGGAGGAGATAAGAACCCTCCTCGCATAAATATTGATAGTTCTCACAAAATTCCACTGACGAAGAAGAGAAAAAAAAATGCAGGGCAGGCGAAGGAAATCGAAATTGAAAGTGGAAAACTGCAACTTCATATTGAAACTGAGCACATGCAGAAAATTGGGTCGACCGCAGTGGAAATATTTGAGACCGAATTTTTTGACGTATATGAATCCTTTGTAATCCAGAGTGCTATTTTTGATAGCCAATCTAAAAGTATGGTCATTGAAAAGAGAGATGTAACAAACAAGAAAGGCAAATCTCGCATAGAGATTAACTTTAGGGAAATGTGGTCATCCCAAATCTCCTCATTTCACCAAGTAACCGATGAAATTCTTTGTGATTCCATTGGAGGAATTAAGATGGAAAATGTCAATCTGAAAGACCGCCTCAACGAATTTGAGCAGGATTTCATTGCAACCCCAGAATTTGCCAATCCTTTGGAAAAAATCGTGTCTGCTACCACTGCAACCAATATGAAAGTATCATCTACCCTCCTTGCATGCTCTAGAGCCCTTGTAGAGAATAACATCAACAAAATAATGTAGCTAGTTATTGAAGCCTAGGAAACATCGCAAAATGTAGTTTCCTTCAGAAAGAAGGCCAATGATTTCCTGCAACATTTGGAGGCGAATTTAAAAAATGAACAACATTTATGTGATCAGGTGTTGACCCATTTTTCCAACTATGCCATCAACACATCGGAACTGAAAAGAAGACAAGAGAAAATCCCCTCCCCAAAGCAGACCAAAAAAGTAAAAGCATGCTGGAAAAAGAAAGTTAACAACCTGGAGCTCATTGTCAAATCATGTAAACAAGTCATATCAGAAAAGGAATATTTATTCACAAGCCTGCTCCAGATGGACTTAGCCGAAACTAACAACGAGGTTCAAGATCCAAACTTAATTCCCAAATCCTTATCAATCAACAAAGAAGCCTTCCAGGAACAAGTTGATATTTTAAAGGGGTTGTCTTTCAAAAAGTTTTACGGCATACTTGAACATCGTCTAGATGAGCATGAGTGCTGGGTACTGGACTATGCGGCACATAATGAAGAAATTGAACAGAGTCTGCATAGTATTTCAATTGATCTAAGGAAATTAGAAAATGACCTTTACGACATAGAAATCTAGGAAGAAATCAACACGGCCCCCATGAAAAGCTACATCGAAGAATGGTTCCAACAAAGAATGGACAGCCTCGTCCAAGAAGGTCTACAACCGGTCAACAAGACTCCACTGACCATCGACGACAGCAACAAAAATGCATCGTCTTCATAGTAAGTCTATACCGGCATCTTGTTTTCTTTATCAACCTAGTTTAACTCTATGTTGTCATCTTGTTTTCTTTATCAATCCACTTATGACCTCTTTAAATAGAAAACTGTAACCAAATATTCATAACTTCCAATTTCTTCTTTTCAGGTCTTCCTCTCTACTGTCGCGCACTTCTTCTTTCCACGTTCCTAATTCTTGTACTTATTTCTTTTTATGGTCTACGGGAGCCCCAATCCCAGTCTATATAACAAACGCATTTAAATTTCCAGAAACATGTAACAAACATTATTAATTTTTGACAAATTCCAAATAAAATTGATTCGACAATGCCTTTATTGTATACTAAATTTTGGGTTTCCAGGAACCTTTCTTGTTTGTTCCAAAGAAAACTAATTCGGATCTGCTACATTTCTTATGTCCTGTTGTATGCTAATTTTTTTGTCTTGAATGACGTTCTTACTATTGTATTGTATCCTAACTTTTTGGGTGTCCAGGAACCTATACTTTGATAGATTTAGATTTCTCTTGTGTCCAGAACCCTTTGCTTTAAAGAAAACTAGTTCGGGAATGCTAATTTCTTTGTGTTTTCCTCCACGAAACTATGTAACAAACATTATTATTATTCTATTGTATGTTTTTAAATGTTGATATAATTTCCAGAGATATGTAACAGACATTATTTATTTTATAATAAGTTTCTATAGTTCGCAAGTCCGCTTGTCAATTTGTATATCGCGGAACTCTCGGTGCTATTTGTAGGGCACGGAACAACAGAGTCCCATTTTTTAGCCCGAGAACCCATAATCCAAAAACTGCCTAAGTATGGAATGAGGGCTCCGTGCATGCTCTATAAAACGTGTGCAAAGAAAACTAATTCGGCAATGCTATATTTTTTTTGTCCAAGAAAAGCCTTAGTTTTAAAGCAAACTAATTCGGGAATGCTAAATTTTTTTGTATTTTTCTCCACGAACCTATGTAAAAGACATTATTACTATTCTATTATATGCTTTTAAATGATCATGTAATTTCCAGAGATATGTAACAGACATTATTAATTTCTGGTAAATTTCTATAGTCTGCAACTCCGCGTCTCATTTTGTATATCGCGGAACCGTTGGTCCTATTTGTAGGGCACGGAACATCTAAGGCCCAATTTTGATCCCGTCGGCCCGAGAACCCGCGATCCAAAAACTAGCTAAGTATGCAATGAGGCCTCCGTGCATGCTCTATAAAATCTCATCCCCATACTCTATATAAGTACAAATTTCGTATGTATAGAACTAAATATCTACTTTATAAAAGTACATATTTCGTATGTATAATTTATTAAATTCTGATAAATTTTTATAGTCTGCAACTCTGCTTCTCAATTTGTGTATCGCGGAATTATGTGTGCTATTTGTAGGGAACGGAACATCAGAGGTCCAATTTTGACCCCGCCAACTCGAAAACCCGTGATACATTATAAAAGTACATATTTCCTATGTATAAAACTAAATATCTACTTTATAAAATTACATTTTTGGTATGTATAATTTATGTTCTCCATGAACCTATAATTTCATAAATTTCAATTTCTTTTGTGTCTATGAACCCTTGTTTTAAAGATAACTGATTCGGTAATGTTAAATTTTGTGTGTTCAGCAACCTTTCAAATGTTGATAATTTTTTATATTTTTCAAGAAAAACTAATTCGGGAATACTATATTATGCATGCAAACCATATGTATTTCAACTTTCTAGCCACGTGTCTGTACTAGTTTGCATTTACTCCCATCCCAACCTGGCAGGGACTACGCTGCCATGCAGCACTTGTTTAAGCCTCGTGTTTAGGTATTTTCAGCCAATGTGTGGCCCTTTACAGATAGAGATGAAATCTAAATCTTATGAAGTTTGAACATACTTATATCATATTGTATTGTATAATGCCAAGGGAGACTATGGGATCATATTTAACTAGATATGACATGTATATTAGGGTAAGGAATCAACATGAGAAACCTATTTCATATTCATATACCATCTTCTATTTCATGTTCATACAATTAATTATATCATCTCCGATAATACGTGTTTATTTTTCATTGCATATCCTTGTAGTCTGTACACTATGACTTCATTGTGAAATTAATCGAAGCTATACATCCTTTTTCTTACATGAAAGTGAATAGATGCATCTACTCTTCATTTAACTATATTGACTATTCCAATGCAACTTTATTTGGGAATCAATTGGTGTTATGTGTCCCTATGCCCAACTAGTAGTGAATCCATGCATCTCAAGTCACATAATGACTTTTCCAATCACATATCATTATAGATGACTTTTCCAATATAAAAAAAAAAGAAAAAATCCATGGAGTGAAGATGAATAAGACAACTTCATATAGAAATCTATATCATAAAGTAAGAAAAATTATTCTAAAAATTAGAACATTATAATTATAATTATAATTATTATTTTAGTTTTTATTTTTATTTTTCAATCTTTAAGTTTAATTATTCATACATACTTTTCATGATGTGTTAGGAGATACAAATTAATATTGAATCTAGTAACTATCACACATTAATAGTAATAGTATTGGTTTTAATTTTACACTTAAAAAATACAATTTGATACAATGTCTTAAACTCTAAGAAATTGATAATATTGATTTAATTTATTTTCAAACTTCATAATCCACAAAGGGATTCCTCTTACAATAAGAAAAATGTTGATCGAGAAATATTAGAAATTGGTAATATTGATTTAATTTTCAAACTTCATAATCCACAAAGGAATTCTTCTAAGAAATTGATAATATTGATTTAATTTATTTTCAAACTTCATAATCCACAGAGGGATTCCTCTTGCAATAAGAGAAATGTTAAGAGAAATGTTGATCGAGAAATATTAGAAATTGGTAATATTGATTTAATTTTCAAACTTCATAATCCACAAAGGGATTCCTCTTGCAATAAGAGAAATGTTGATCGAGAAATATTGATCCAAGATGTGAGAAAAAAATTAGTCATTATTTTTAAACAACTTTACCTTTTATTTTAATCTTGGAAATTCTTATGTTTGATATAAGTGCATCAACCTTAAGTGTATTACATTATGATTACATGTTGAATTCATGGGACTATCAGTAAACGGTTTTGTGCATTTATATTATTTATGCACAGGAACAAATGGTCTTTTCTTAAGTGTATTACATTATGATTACATGTTGAATTCATGGGACTATCAGTAAACGGTTTTGTGCATTTATATTATTTATGCACATGAACAAATGGTCTTTTCATGTTTTAAGATAAAATTTTGGGTAATTTGTGTATTTTTGAAGTGGTATTTCATTCATTTATCGAAGGTTTTATATTTGTCCTCTTATTTGGCCTCATATCATAGCGAAAGGAGGACATGAAACTAAATAAAATAGATATGCAGCAAGCAAGCAAAGCGAATTAATACTAAGTTTCAACTTAGCATTAATTTCCAAACATTAAATGTTTAATGTTTTTGGATGCATAAAATCCATAACCCCTTTGCAATGTCTGGTGGTGGATGCATAAAGTCCATAAACCCTTTGCAATGTCTGGTGGTGGCGTCTTACAGCGGCACTTGGCACTTGCAGAGTGTTGGGAAGCCATGTCTTTGGGCATTTGAGCACTTGGTCACTTGCATGTCCCTTGCAAGCGCTATAATAACTATAATGTCTGCACAAATCTCTACAAAATGACCTTTGTTACCTTAGCTGTTATAATTGGACCTGTCGCTCGTAGTCCCGGTATCCTTCATTTCAGCCAGGCCACAGCTACTGTAGCTACTGCGTCAATGGCTGAATCAATTTCCGCTCATAGTCCTGGTATCCTTCCTTTCAGCTAGGCCACAACTATTGTAGCTACTGCGTCAATGGTTGAATCAAAGGCTTAATCTACTGCATCAAACTCAAAAGGTTAGTAAATACCAATAGATCGCAAAAATTATCCCCTTCTCATATTTCTACTGCTTAGTCATGATCAGAAAGAGAAACTCAAATTAGAGAGAGGCATAAAACATATCAAATTACTTGTGTTTATGTCCAGTTGTTCTCCAAATGAAATTACTGGAATAGCAGAAGCAAAAGTGCATTATTCCAGAAATGTTTTAGATTATATAAGAAAATTCCTCTGCATAAAGTGCATTGGAGACATGCTGACTAAATAACTATATATAATGTAAATGAATTTAAGATCGTAGTTATTTTTATATAACAAATCTAAACATTTAAAAAAATCCAACTACTGTAGAATTTAGATTATTTAGCAATAATCAAAGAAAGAAGAGGAATTTAGATTATTTAGCAATAGAAAATGCTAGACTATTTAGCCTCAATTCCAAGATAAAATTCCATGACAATTATAATTAGTTCATGTTGAAGTAAATACCTAAATACTGCATTGAAACCACCAGTCCAGTCTTAGTATTCATTGAAACCAGTAGTCCAGTCTTGTTTGTAATATAGCAACCTTCCCTTCAGATCATTCTTAATTCCTTGGAATGGGACAAAGTCTCCTCCATGACAAAGAGACCAGTGAAAAATTGCACGGTAGTACTGGATAATCAGGAGCACAGGGTAAAATCTGCACAAAACGCATACGGAAATAGACCGCGATGATTAAAGATCCAGTTGCTCAGTAATCTTCTAAAATCTAGTGAAACAATGATAGCAGACACACTGCCATGTTCTCCCTTCAGGATGCTATGTGTCCCTTGAGGAGCATGTAAGTGGTGCATGGAAGAATTATGTAGGTTCTTGAGGAGCATGTAAGTGGTGCATGGAAGAATTATGTAGGTTTGGTGGTAGAAGCAAAGGCATAAGCACCACTACCAGCACCCCTTCCTGTTCCAGATGCAGCAGTTCTGTCTCCGGTCCGAATGCCCATCGGTGAACACCTACCATACAGTCCAAGAGGCAATGCCTATCATTCAAAAAAGTACAAGCGCTACGGAAGCCCAGAAAAGCAAGCATGTCCAAAGTGATGCACAGTAGATTCACCGCTCTTTGAATCCCCTAACAACACCCAAAGGTGGTCTCAGCGATGTAAATTCTAACTGAGCCAGATAATGAAACTCTAGAGAATTCTAAAAGTTAATCATTTAAATGTGGCAATCATATGATGTTACAGTAATTTCTTAATATGATTAGGTAATTTCTTAATATGATTAGGTAAATGTTAAAAAGTAAACAGGTTAATTTCGACATAACGAATCGCTCCTTGAAAAGATAAGCACGTCCAGCTAAGGCAATTGGAATTTGTTAGATAATTAAACACTTCATTTGTCACATGATTAAATGGTAGAAAAGTCTTTACTTTTTCCATTTGATATTTAAGTTATCATAATATTATTTTTTAAATTGTTTGTTAGTTAAATAAATTTTCAATTTTCAATTTTTTTTTATATAGTTTTAACTTTATTTTTATATTCTTCCTTGTATTGTTATTCACATCAATAAGTTTTCAAAGTTTATAAAATTTCTAAGGAGACACAGATATATGTAGCTTCTGGACAAGTCTATGGGTGTCAAAACCGCATGGCTCCTCTGAGAAACATGTTCCCAAATCTGGTACGTCTATATATGATCTCTACAAGCTCCCCCTCGTTCCTTTCCACCCCTGAATTACCTTCCAAATCCCCTTCAAAGAAGAGTATATATGATGCTTGTTATAGTTTCCATGAATCAAATTCCGGGTATGGGAACCGGAGTTACCATGGAAGACGAGAAGGAGTAGATTTTACCAAGGAAGGAAGCTGAAAACAACATTGAATTAGAATGCTGGAAACCCAAACCTTTTCTGCACTGTACATGATGTTCTCTCTATATATAGTACAAAATTGTGGTAGATTTTAGTATGAGATTTACTAGGCCAAGTCTCGATCACTGTGTTCCAGATAGCACTTTGATTTTTGCATCTTCATCGATACAGAAGCTTATCTCCTGGTCCTTTCATTCCTGCTTATTGTGCTTGTGGTTTCTCCATTTTTGGTGCTTGGATTGGATTGAAATGAAATTTAAAGAGTATGCGAGTCCAGAAATTTTAGACTCGCATCATTCACCGGTATATTGTTTGTAACACCATTTTTTAGACGAATCTTTACATAAATCATTGCATACTATTATTCCTTGTTCAGGAATTTTCATCCAGTTTCAAGGCAAAATACAAATAGAGAAAACATACATCATGTAAATATATTTTCCCGTCTTAACCGTATCATACGTACAAATGGGAAGCACTGAAGCAATTGAAAAGAAACATCTTCCACAATTATAAACGACAATCATTTTGATGGACTTTGGAAGAGAAGGTAGCAGCTACTATATTATGATATTGTTGGATGTAGTTTCTTCTCTCTGTTACTACATTATGATATTGTTGGATGTAGTTTCTTCTCTCTGTTATTGCACAAGCCATCCCAAGGTAAATAAAATATGGTAAACTTTATTTTGTTTTCACTGACTTTCATCGGTGGTCGTGTTTTTATGGATGCGTTTTATCTTGGGTTTTGCAGGTTGAACATAATTGGTTTGCATAATTATTCTTCTAAGATGCCTTGCCATCTCCGTAAAGTTGTAATATCTATGTTCTCCCTGTAAATATGTGTTGAGTGAGTCATAAAATGTAAATATGTGTTGAGTGAGATAGAAATGTTAGACAGGTTTTTAATATGAAGAAAATCATCATTCTCGAAAGTTGGATAGAAATTGTTCTATTAATAATAAAAAAACATTTTTAGTAAATTATATTGGTAGAAATTGTTCTATTAATAATAAAAAAACATTTTTAGTAAATTATATTGGGAGCAATTGTTATCAATAAATATTCATTGGAAATAATTAAATATAAAAGTGATAAATATTCATTGAAAATAATTAAATATAAAAGTGATAAATATTCATTG
>ML782380.1:388583-409596 GCA_009831015.1 Picea engelmannii | reverse complement strand
CTATCAGTAAACGGTTTTGTGCATTTATATTATTTATGCACAGGAACAAATGGTCTTTTCTTAAGTGTATTACATTATGATTACATGTTGAATTCATGGGACTATCAGTAAACGGTTTTGTGCATTTATATTATTTATGCACATGAACAAATGGTCTTTTCATGTTTTAAGATAAAATTTTGGGTAATTTGTGTATTTTTGAAGTGGTATTTCATTCATTTATCGAAGGTTTTATATTTGTCCTCTTATTTGGCCTCATATCATAGCGAAAGGAGGACATGAAACTAAATAAAATAGATATGCAGCAAGCAAGCAAAGCGAATTAATACTAAGTTTCAACTTAGCATTAATTTCCAAACATTAAATGTTTAATGTTTTTGGATGCATAAAATCCATAACCCCTTTGCAATGTCTGGTGGTGGATGCATAAAGTCCATAAACCCTTTGCAATGTCTGGTGGTGGCGTCTTACAGCGGCACTTGGCACTTGCAGAGTGTTGGGAAGCCATGTCTTTGGGCATTTGAGCACTTGGTCACTTGCATGTCCCTTGCAAGCGCTATAATAACTATAATGTCTGCACAAATCTCTACAAAATGACCTTTGTTACCTTAGCTGTTATAATTGGACCTGTCGCTCGTAGTCCCGGTATCCTTCATTTCAGCCAGGCCACAGCTACTGTAGCTACTGCGTCAATGGCTGAATCAATTTCCGCTCATAGTCCTGGTATCCTTCCTTTCAGCTAGGCCACAACTATTGTAGCTACTGCGTCAATGGTTGAATCAAAGGCTTAATCTACTGCATCAAACTCAAAAGGTTAGTAAATACCAATAGATCGCAAAAATTATCCCCTTCTCATATTTCTACTGCTTAGTCATGATCAGAAAGAGAAACTCAAATTAGAGAGAGGCATAAAACATATCAAATTACTTGTGTTTATGTCCAGTTGTTCTCCAAATGAAATTACTGGAATAGCAGAAGCAAAAGTGCATTATTCCAGAAATGTTTTAGATTATATAAGAAAATTCCTCTGCATAAAGTGCATTGGAGACATGCTGACTAAATAACTATATATAATGTAAATGAATTTAAGATCGTAGTTATTTTTATATAACAAATCTAAACATTTAAAAAAATCCAACTACTGTAGAATTTAGATTATTTAGCAATAATCAAAGAAAGAAGAGGAATTTAGATTATTTAGCAATAGAAAATGCTAGACTATTTAGCCTCAATTCCAAGATAAAATTCCATGACAATTATAATTAGTTCATGTTGAAGTAAATACCTAAATACTGCATTGAAACCACCAGTCCAGTCTTAGTATTCATTGAAACCAGTAGTCCAGTCTTGTTTGTAATATAGCAACCTTCCCTTCAGATCATTCTTAATTCCTTGGAATGGGACAAAGTCTCCTCCATGACAAAGAGACCAGTGAAAAATTGCACGGTAGTACTGGATAATCAGGAGCACAGGGTAAAATCTGCACAAAACGCATACGGAAATAGACCGCGATGATTAAAGATCCAGTTGCTCAGTAATCTTCTAAAATCTAGTGAAACAATGATAGCAGACACACTGCCATGTTCTCCCTTCAGGATGCTATGTGTCCCTTGAGGAGCATGTAAGTGGTGCATGGAAGAATTATGTAGGTTCTTGAGGAGCATGTAAGTGGTGCATGGAAGAATTATGTAGGTTTGGTGGTAGAAGCAAAGGCATAAGCACCACTACCAGCACCCCTTCCTGTTCCAGATGCAGCAGTTCTGTCTCCGGTCCGAATGCCCATCGGTGAACACCTACCATACAGTCCAAGAGGCAATGCCTATCATTCAAAAAAGTACAAGCGCTACGGAAGCCCAGAAAAGCAAGCATGTCCAAAGTGATGCACAGTAGATTCACCGCTCTTTGAATCCCCTAACAACACCCAAAGGTGGTCTCAGCGATGTAAATTCTAACTGAGCCAGATAATGAAACTCTAGAGAATTCTAAAAGTTAATCATTTAAATGTGGCAATCATATGATGTTACAGTAATTTCTTAATATGATTAGGTAATTTCTTAATATGATTAGGTAAATGTTAAAAAGTAAACAGGTTAATTTCGACATAACGAATCGCTCCTTGAAAAGATAAGCACGTCCAGCTAAGGCAATTGGAATTTGTTAGATAATTAAACACTTCATTTGTCACATGATTAAATGGTAGAAAAGTCTTTACTTTTTCCATTTGATATTTAAGTTATCATAATATTATTTTTTAAATTGTTTGTTAGTTAAATAAATTTTCAATTTTCAATTTTTTTTTATATAGTTTTAACTTTATTTTTATATTCTTCCTTGTATTGTTATTCACATCAATAAGTTTTCAAAGTTTATAAAATTTCTAAGGAGACACAGATATATGTAGCTTCTGGACAAGTCTATGGGTGTCAAAACCGCATGGCTCCTCTGAGAAACATGTTCCCAAATCTGGTACGTCTATATATGATCTCTACAAGCTCCCCCTCGTTCCTTTCCACCCCTGAATTACCTTCCAAATCCCCTTCAAAGAAGAGTATATATGATGCTTGTTATAGTTTCCATGAATCAAATTCCGGGTATGGGAACCGGAGTTACCATGGAAGACGAGAAGGAGTAGATTTTACCAAGGAAGGAAGCTGAAAACAACATTGAATTAGAATGCTGGAAACCCAAACCTTTTCTGCACTGTACATGATGTTCTCTCTATATATAGTACAAAATTGTGGTAGATTTTAGTATGAGATTTACTAGGCCAAGTCTCGATCACTGTGTTCCAGATAGCACTTTGATTTTTGCATCTTCATCGATACAGAAGCTTATCTCCTGGTCCTTTCATTCCTGCTTATTGTGCTTGTGGTTTCTCCATTTTTGGTGCTTGGATTGGATTGAAATGAAATTTAAAGAGTATGCGAGTCCAGAAATTTTAGACTCGCATCATTCACCGGTATATTGTTTGTAACACCATTTTTTAGACGAATCTTTACATAAATCATTGCATACTATTATTCCTTGTTCAGGAATTTTCATCCAGTTTCAAGGCAAAATACAAATAGAGAAAACATACATCATGTAAATATATTTTCCCGTCTTAACCGTATCATACGTACAAATGGGAAGCACTGAAGCAATTGAAAAGAAACATCTTCCACAATTATAAACGACAATCATTTTGATGGACTTTGGAAGAGAAGGTAGCAGCTACTATATTATGATATTGTTGGATGTAGTTTCTTCTCTCTGTTACTACATTATGATATTGTTGGATGTAGTTTCTTCTCTCTGTTATTGCACAAGCCATCCCAAGGTAAATAAAATATGGTAAACTTTATTTTGTTTTCACTGACTTTCATCGGTGGTCGTGTTTTTATGGATGCGTTTTATCTTGGGTTTTGCAGGTTGAACATAATTGGTTTGCATAATTATTCTTCTAAGATGCCTTGCCATCTCCGTAAAGTTGTAATATCTATGTTCTCCCTGTAAATATGTGTTGAGTGAGTCATAAAATGTAAATATGTGTTGAGTGAGATAGAAATGTTAGACAGGTTTTTAATATGAAGAAAATCATCATTCTCGAAAGTTGGATAGAAATTGTTCTATTAATAATAAAAAAACATTTTTAGTAAATTATATTGGTAGAAATTGTTCTATTAATAATAAAAAAACATTTTTAGTAAATTATATTGGGAGCAATTGTTATCAATAAATATTCATTGGAAATAATTAAATATAAAAGTGATAAATATTCATTGAAAATAATTAAATATAAAAGTGATAAATATTCATTGAAAATAATTAAATATAAAAGTGATAAATATTCATTGAAAATAATTAAATATAAAAGTGATGCAGGAGCATCTCTCCACGTTAGTGAATTTAAATCGCGTGGTGAAGAGAGGTGCAGCCTCATTTAAAAATCTGAATTCAATGTAATTAAATGTTTAAGCTGGTGAGCTATGGAGTCGTGCCTTTGCGCATGTTGTAGATAAGATAGGCCTTTAATGTTTGTAAGGCTGAGATCTAGATCCGGATAATGGACTAGACAGCCCATTCAATGTAATTGAATAGTGTAGGTAGATTGGAGGAAGAGCTCGAAGAGTCCCCTCATGTAAAAAGATCAATTGTATCTCTTTGATAGTAAGTGAGGGGAGATAGAAGAGAATCTACGAGTAGAGAGCAGAAGGGAGAAGAGCCGAGACCTTGTTACAGGCCGTGCTCAGGAACACCTTTGTAAAGAGGCATTTTTATTAATATAAACAGAAGTAGGTTTTCCTGCATGTATTTCTATATTATGTGAATGCCTTGGTGTGTTCTGGTTTATGTTGTGAATTCGTGATGTAGATGTATGCTAGGCATTTGCAGGTTGTTTTGATTTTAGGCTTGAGGTTCTTTGTGGTTTCATGCCAGGAGGGCGTGACAGAGTACTGCGATCTCTGAATACCAGTGCACTGAAGCACTTCTGAATTCTGCGGGTTCAAACAAAGACGTGATGCGGCACAAGAACTGGAGTCAACAACTCAGAAGAAAGACCTCAAGGTTGTTGAATACCTTGGAGGCTAGGCTGTGGGAAAAGAACACAGTTGCAGACAGAATCTCTAAGGAGTTCTGTGAAACTCTGTCAAGTGGGCATTGAGCATATGCATAGTGGTGTATTGAGAAAAACTCTATTGTGAGTTCTTAAGGAAGAACCAGAATCACTGAGGATTCTAAGAGCTCTGCCAAGTGGGCATTGAGCAGGCACATGGGGTGCGTAGAAGGAGACAGAACTGTTGAACGTTCTGGGAGGAGATACTCTGTCAGGAGGGCATTGAGACATTGTGTAAACAGGTCCAGGAGAAGAGAACTCTTTGAGTTCTGTGATTGAGGAAGAATCAACTGAGAGATCTTCGTGGAGTTACTAAATACCCAGAGGCACTCAGTAAGAGGTTGCTTGAGTAGGAGGATAGCCAAGAGGGCATCCAAGTATTCTCCATCTGTGGTAGAAAAAAAGAAGGATAAAATCCCTTAGGGGTTTGAGCGGTTGAGAAGCTCAGGAGAGACAGGACTGTGTGTGCGAGAAGACTCTGCAGAGGCGCAAAAGTCAAAGAATCCCTTGGGGATTCTAGGAGCAAAGCTCACGAGGAACGATGTCATGGAGAACGCAGGCGAGACTTAAAGTGTGAGGAGTTCACAGAGGAGAAAGAGGCCAAGGTTGAAGCCTCTGGAAGATTGAAATTCTTCCAAGTCTCGGAAGACAGTGTGCAAGATCAAGAGGGAGCACAGCAACCGTCAGATCTAGAGCGAGATACCCGTTAGTCGTCAAATCAGACAGGAGATGCACGAGGTTTACCTTCGTGAACAGGAGGTTGAAAATCCCGACGAGAGGCGTAGCCATCGGGATATCAGCATTCGTGAAATCGGAAGTCACGATGACATGAGATCGGGAATTTCCATGGGGAAGTCCCGGGAATGATCAAGACCGTCCATCTTGAGGAGGACACGTGGAGGAGATCAGAGCATTTGGGGAATTTCCCGAAAGGAAAGTCATCCATCGGCATTACGGGAATCGGGAAATTGGGAATCCCGTGGACAAGAAGTCCATACATTTCGGAGTTGCGAAGTTCGGAATCCCCATAAGGAGGAAAGCTCTGTTGTGTGGGGGGCAGCTGATGTCATATCGGGATATCGGGGATTCCGAGGACAAAGTGTTTATGAATTTCGGCATTGCGATGTCCGAAACCCCGACAAGAGATAAGACTGCGATCACGGGGATAGTGGTCACATGGATTAGGAGTTTAGCCAGGAGGGGATAAGGCCGAAAGGAGCGCATCGGCAAATCGGAGTTCGAGAGTTCGAGAGGACAGGAACTCTTGATGTCGGGGATCACGAAACCTCGAGACCCGAAATTAAATCGGGAAATATCACGGTTAAGTGCAAAAGACCGTGTGAGAAAAGGGCAGGACCTGTGGATCGGTTTTCTAGCAGGGATTCCAACAGGAAATCGGAAGAGACGCTTCGGCTCGCTTGGATGCTGAACGATCCTGTGAGCGGACAGAAGGAGGTGTCTGCGTCAAGTGGTATCAGAGCAAGAACTTTGTTTGTATATTTCAAGCAGAGCGAGAAGGCAAGGGAAGAAAGTAGAGTGTTGAAACTCTGTGATGGTTGTTTGCAGGAAGGCAACAATCGAGAAGATAGTCAGGAGGACTGAAGGATGAAGTTGGG
The DNA here is from genome assembly GCA_009831015.1 of Picea engelmannii. Taxonomy (NCBI): domain Eukaryota; kingdom Viridiplantae; phylum Streptophyta; class Pinopsida; order Pinales; family Pinaceae; genus Picea; species Picea engelmannii. Next base: position 403,383 of record ML782380.1, on the reverse strand, counting down.
ACACTCAGGTTTGCAGAGTGACAGTAGCATGTTTTCTAGGAGGGAAGACAGAGACAACAACATGGCTACTGAAGGCCGTAGATATGCTGGAAGGAAAAACTCAGAGCTATGGAGCCAAGAAGATATGGATGAAGAGCTCATTGATATAAAGAAAGAAATGGAAAATCTTGAACTGTGGATGCAGCAGAAAGCCAAGCCGAGATGGGTGTATGAATGGCCCATGAGGAAGGCAAAAGAAAAATGGCCAGTCAAGGAGTTGATGGCTAGAAGACAGCATAGGCTATTAAGAGGATGGTTGAGGCAGGTTGAAAACCTTGAGAGACCTAAGGAGATGGTTCAGATATGTGAACCAGAGATTGGGAGAGATCTCAGTGAAATGGGATCATTTGAAGATCTCAAGCAATGCCAGGTGGGCAGAGAGGAAATTCCCAATTTCCAGGTGGGCAACGAGTTGAGATCACTGCGGGATCTCATAGACTATCAGGAGGACAGCCAAGGAATTCCATATTGCTAGCCGAGAAATGGTATGAGATCGATACGGGATCTCGAAGACTACCAGAGGGCAGTGAAAACATCTCATATTGCCAGGTGGGTAGAGATGAGCATTTGAGACTCTCTGAAGGTCTCATGGACTCGAAGGTGAGTTCAATTCAGCAAGGAGTGCTGATGAAGATGGGATCAGTTGATCTCATAATTTTCCAGGAGGACAGTGAAAGCATCCCATATTGCTAGGTGGGTAGGGATGAGCAGATGAGTTGGAATCAGCCAGAAGAGCTGACAGAGCAGGTAAGCTCAGAGGTGGATTTATATCAGCAGATGCAGCTGACAGAGGAGGAATATCGGGATAATGTTCTGGTGATTGGGGGAATTCAGATATTCCTACCACTTGCCCAGGAGGAGGCAGAAATCTGTGTTGCGGGTGCAGCAACAACAGAAGGACAGCTAGCTGAGACTATCAGGGAAGAGGAATTGGAGCAGATATCTGAAGCTGCCCAAGAAGGAAAAGAGAATGAGCATTCTAAGGAATGGCTCAATGATTTCGGCCAGGGAGCTGAAAAGAACAAAGTTGCAGCACTGAAGCTAGCATCAAAGGAAGCCAAAGAGCAAGAAGGTAGATTTATCACTCCATGGGAGATGGAGCTAGAGATGTTGGAGGATTGGTTGAACAATCCAGATCCAGCAAGAGAACTGACAGAAGTTGAGATGTCAGAGAAGGTGACTGAACAGCAAGTCATTCAGGAAGAGACTGCAGAGCTGAAGTCTGCAGCAGAGTGGCAACTTGAGGCCACAGATGAAGATGAAGAAGGCATGGGAGATCACAGTGATTTGCCCATGTGCCAAAATCTTTTACAGCTGAGGAGACTACATGAACAGAGCCAGCCACTGGAGCAGTTGGACCAAGTTATAGAAGAAATCATAATGTTAATGTTGAGGTCAGCAGAGACTGTCAGCGAGGATCGGCTGAGCAGAAAGGAAGAAGCAGCAACACAGCAGCAGCAGCAGGGAGATGGAGCAGATGAACAGCTCCAGAGGTTTATGTGGGATCCAGGAGGATTTCCAAAGCTGAGAGATGGGAAGCTCATGAGCAGGAGCTCATGAATTTTGCATCTGAGGAGTATGATGCAGGATCATCTCTCCATGTCAGCCAGCCAGCCAGCCGGCCACGTTAGCGAATTCAAATCGCGTGGTGAAGAGAGGTGCAGCCTCATTTAAAAATCTGAATTCAATGTAATTAAATGTTTAAGCTAGTGAGATGTGGAGTCGTGCCTTTGCGCAGGCTGTAGATAAGACAGGCCTTTAATGTTTGTAAGGCTGAGATCTAGATACGAATAGTGGACTAGACAGCCCATTCAATGTAATTGAATAGGGTAGGTAGATTGGAGGAAGAGCTCGAAGAGACCCCTCATGTAAAAAGATCAATTGTATCTCTTTGATAGTAAGTGAGGGGAGATAGAAGAGAATCTGCGAGTAGAGAGCAGAAGGGAGAAGAGTCGAGACCTTGTTACAGGCCGTGCTCAGGAACACCTTTGTAAAGAGGCATTTTTATTAATATAAACAGAAGCAGTTTTTCCTGCATGTATTTCTGTATTATGTGAATGCCTTGGTGTGTTCTGGTTTATGCTGTGAATTCATGATGTAGATGTATGCTAGGAATTTGTAGGTTGTTTTGATTTCAGGATTGAGGTTCTTTGTGGTTTCATTCCAGGAGGGTGTGACAAAGTATTGCGGTCTCTAAATACCAGTGCACTGAAGCACTTCTGAATTCTGCGGGTTCAGACAAAGACATGTTGTGGCACAAGAACTGGAGTCAACAACTCAAAAGAAAGACCTCAAGGTTGCTTAATACCTTGGAGGCTAGGCTGTGGGAGAAGAACACAGTTGCAGACAGAATCTCTAAGGAGTTCTGTGAAACTCTGCCAAGTGGGCATTGAGCACATGCACAGTGGTGCATTGAGAAGAACTCTGTTGTGAGTTCTTAAGGAAGAACTAGAATCACTGAGGATTTTGAGAGCTCTGCCAAGTGGTCATTGAGCAAATCTGCTGTGAGTTCTTAAGGAAGAACCAGAATCACTGAGAATTTTGAGAGCTCTGCCAAGTGGTCATTGAGAAGGTGCATAGGGTGTGCAAAAGGAGACAGAACTGTTGAATGTTCTAGGAGGAGATACTCTGTTAGGAGGGAATTGAGACATTGTGCAGATAGGCCCAGGAGAAGAGAACTCTTCGAGTTCTATGATTTGAGGAAGAATCAAATGAGAGATCTTCGCGGGGTTACTGAATACCCAGAGGCACTCAGCAAGAGGTTGCTTGAGTAGGAGGATAGCCAAGAGGGCATCCAAGTATTCTCCATCTATGGGAGAAAAAAAGAAGGATAAAATCCCTTAGGGGTCTGAGCGGTTGAGAAGCTCAAGAGAGACAGCATTTTGTGTGTGAGAAGACTCTACAGAGGCGCAGAAGTCAAAGAATCCCTTGGGGATTCCAGGAGAAAAGCTTAGGAGGAACAGCGTCGTGGAGAACGCAGGCGAGACTTAAAGTGTGAGGAGTTCGCAGAGGAGAAAGAGGCCAAGGTTGAAGCCTCTGGAAGATTGAAATTCTTCCAAGTCTCAGAAGACAGTGTGCAAGCTCAGGAGGGAGCACAGCAGTCGTCAGATCTAGAACGAGATACCCGTCAGTCGTCAGATCGGACAGGAGCTGCACGAGGTTTACCTTCATGAACAGGAGGTTGAAAATCTCGACGAGAGGCGTAGCCATCGGGATATCGGCATTCGTGAAATCGGAAGTCACGATGACATGAGATCGGGAATTTCCATGGGGAAGTCCTGGGAACGATCAGGACAATCCATCTTGAGGAGGACGCGTGGACGAGATCAGAGCATTCGGGGAATTTCCCGAAAGGAAAGTCGTCCATCAGCATTACGTGAATCGGGAAATCGGGAATCCCGTGGACAAGAAGTCCATACATTTCGGAGTTGTCCCCGGAATCCTGATAAGGAGGAAAGCTCCGTTGTGTGGGGGCCAACTGACATCATATCGGGATATCGAGGATTCCGGGGACAAAGTGTTTATGCATTTCAGCATTGCGATGTCTGAAACCCCGACAGGAGATAAGACTACGGTCACGGGGATAGTGGTCACATGGATTAGGAGTTTAGCTAAGAGGGGCTAAGGCCGAAAGGAGCACATCGGCAAATCAGAGTTCGAGAGTTCGAGAGGACAGGAACTCTTGACATCATGGATCACGAAAACCTGAAACTCGAAATTAAGTCGGGAAAGCTCACGGTTAAGTGCAAAAGACCATGTGAGAAAAGGACAGGATCTGTGGATCGGGTTTCTAGCAGGGATTCCAGCAGGAAATCGGAAGATCCGCTTCGGCTCGCTTAGATGCTGAACAATTCTGTGAGCGGACGGAAGGAGGTGTCTGCGTCAAAAAGTCAAAGTCATTAGTTTACTTTCACGTGGACAACATATGTGTACACACTGACACTGAAAAAAATAGATGCTTTATAATCAAAAGAATTATGTCATGTGGACAATAAATCTCTCACCTGTTTCAAGGAGAGTTTCTTTCGAATTTATTAGCATGGTTTAATGTCAATGTGAGTGATTATCCAACTTAGTTAGCTTCACTATGCTAGTTTTAGTAACATACACTATCTGGGATTCTTTAGATTGAGTTTTTGGGGATTCTTTAGATACATGCTATCATATAACAGATTATTTAGATACATGTTATCATATAACAAAGTTAATGAACTAGGTTCTATCATCTTATTATGGATATTCTTATCCTATCAAGTCTTCTACTTATGTTTTTACACCATCTAATTGAACTCTACAATAACACATTGTTCTTGAAACTCCATGAACTCTGCAATAACACATTGTTCTTGAAACTCAATAACACATTGTTCTTGAAACTCCATGAACTCTGCAATAACACATTGTTCTTGAAACTCCATGAGGTTATTTAAGCACAATGATATCTAATCAATCAACTTTGCAGTTCTAAGAATTGAAGTAATAAATCAAGTTTGCGGACTTAAAGGAAACCAGAACTATACTATAGAAAAAACAAAAAAATTATAATTTTTATGTATACTATAAAAAAACAAAAAAAAAATATTGCACATGCATTCTATGCGTTATCTTGTTTTGAATCTCAACCGACAAAGGCAGGGACTTTTTGCCTTTGCAACTCCCCTTGTATTATCTAGTTACTATATGGTTTTAATTTTCAAAGCATTAACATGCCAATAAGTGATCATTCATGTTTACAAGTACTTTTTATTACCCGGTGATCATTCATGTTGCCAATAAGTGCCAGAAAGAAGAAGGACTTCTCCTCAACTCTTCACACTGTCCTGGTCGTCTCAACTCAAGATGGAAAGGCCCTTAGAGCAATGAAGGCCATTGCTCGATTTAAGTAATGATAGTTCTCTCATTAAATATTCGAGGGATCGAAGGCACCCTCAAGGCTGCCTCCTTCAGAAGACTTCTAGAGCACTCCAAACCGGATGTCATTTTCCTTCAAGAAACTCTCGCGACTGATCATTCTTCAAGAGATTTCTTGCATCTTTTTCTCCCTCTATGGGTCACAGCGGCTACAAATTCAATTGGTAACTCTGGTGGCCTGCTGGTGGCCTGGGACCCTGATCTCTTTGATTTAAAGCCCTTCATGACATGTGGAGGCATACTATTGTTAGGCAGTTGTTATGCTACTAATCAGGAGCTGGCTCTTTTAAATATTTACGGCCCTTGTCAAGACAGACCCTCCTTCTGGTCTCACCTTGCTGACAGCGGAATACTCTCCATTCCTAATCTCATCCTGGGCGGCGATTTCAACATCACTCTATCTGCAGATGAACAATGGGGAGGTTCTCCATCGTCTGGCTCAAGTGAGAACACTTACAGAGACCTCTTTACGTCCTTGAATCTAATCGATATAGTGTCGGCCAGACTTGGCCCCACCTAGCGAAATGGAAGAAGCGACCCTGAGGCCATAGCCAAGCGACTTGATCGCTTCATTATCTCCGAGGCTTTCTTAACTTCCACTGGTTTCCCATCTTCATGGGTTGAACTCCCCTTCTTCTTCGACCACGCCCCCATTCTCCTCAAACTGAATCTCCCTATCAGATTCAAACATTTTCCCTTTAAATTTAACCAGCACTGGCTATCCTCTGCGGATTATTCGACTCTAGTTCATTCTGTCTGGACGGATCCATGTTTCCAAACAGAAGAAAACCCCCAATTGCAGATCGTTTGGAAATTGAAAAGATTAAAGGAGCTCTCAAAAGCATGGAGCAGAGAAAAGAAGGCATCGGAGGAGTCCAAATTGCTAAAGTTGGAATCGGAGATCAATATTTTCTTATTAAAATCATCCACAGCTACCCTATCATTGGAGGATGCCGCTACTCTAAAGGCGTTGGAGAACATTAGAGATGACCTTCTGCGGGAAGAAGAAAAATGTTGGAGGCTTCACAACCGTGAGACATGGCTCAAATGGGGAGACTCTAATTCAAATTATTTTCACAGAGTGGCCAGTCTCAATAGAAACAAAAAATGTATTTGTTCTATCGTGAGTGAGTGTGATGGAACGCTCCACGGACAGGAGACAATCAAAGCTGAGGCGGCCTCACACTTCGAACACCTGCTAAAAGAAAAAAGAAGTTGTAACCTTTCTGATCAATGCATGATTGCCAGTCTTTTTAAAAATTTGGTTACAGATGCTGAAGCCACCGAACTCTACAGACCTGTTACATTGCCGGAGATCAAGAAAATTTTATTACACTTCAAAAAGGAGACGAGTCCAGGGCCCGATGGATGGATGAAAAAATTCTTCACTTTCTTTTTCGATCTTGTTAGCTCGGACCTCCTTCAAATGGTGGAGGACTCTCGCATCAAAGGAAAAATCTCTAGAAGCCTCAACTCCACCTTCCTGGTTCTAATTCCAAAGGAAAACAATTCGATTTCCTTCAATGAATTCAGACCAATCTCCTTATGAAACCTCATCTACAAGGTAATTTCCAAGGTTATCTCCAACCGGATTAAGTCGATTATGGAACGGAGTCTTTCTGCTGAACAGCTCGGGTTTTTAAAGGGTAGAAGAATTCAAGATGCCATCGGTGTAGCCCATGAGAGCATCCACAGCATCAAACATAAGAATCAAAAGGCACTGATCATGAAGCTTGAACTCAAAAAGGCTTTCGACAGCATCGATTGGGATTTTCTGAGACTAATCCTACACTCAGTCGGTTTCAGTGTCAACTTCACTGACTGGATAATGACCTGTGTCTCTAGTGCAAACTTGGCAGTGCTAATAAATGGTGAGGTGACTAGGTTTTTTAATTGCGAAAGGGGACTCCGCCAGGGCTGCCCACTTTCACCTTATCTTTTTATTTTAATTATGGAAGGCCTCAATCTCCTCCTCACCAAAAGATTCTCTGAGAACCGCTTCTCTGGTATCAAGGCTTCAAACCATGTCAAGATCTTTCACCTCATGTTTGTTGATGATATTCTTCTTTTGTCAAAAGCGGATTTAGCGGAGTGGCTTGTGATTTTGGACATTTTACAGTAGTTATGTTCCGTTTCGGGGCTATCCTTAAATCATGCTAAGTCCACAGTACATTATTGGGGTCTCTCTGAAGCCGAGCTCACTTGTCTCAAAGTTTCCATACCCTACACTTTTTTTGACTTGAACTTGGGTTTCAGGTACCTTCGCTACCAGCTGAAACCAGGAGCCTCTTCCTCTTTTGATTGGGGCTGGTTAGTGGCCATCTTCGAAAGGAGAATAGGTTTCTGGTGCAACAAATGGCTCTCCCTAGGTGGACGACTTATTCTGGTAAAGTCGGTGTTAGAAAGTCTGGCGGTGTTTTGGATGACCCTAGAACGGATTCCCATCAAGATCATATCTCATCTCCGCAGACTCACCTTCAATTTCCTATGGAATGACCTTGCAGGGAAGCACCGATTTCATCTCTGTAGCTGGCAGACTCTCTCTAGACCAAAAAGGTCCGGGGGTTGGGGATTAAAGAACCTTGCTATCTTCAACACGGCACTTCTAGCTAATTCTTTCTGGAGAGCCGTCACCATTGACAGTATTTGGCACCGAGTCATTATGGACAAGTACATTGGCTCCCAGTCACTTCATCTTTGGTTGCGAAAGACTCAGCTCCTACAGAAGAGGGCTTCACCTTTCTGGAGGGGTTTGGTTTCCTCCTCTCCGGTGATCCTTCATTGGCTACGTTGGTGGCCTGGATTGGGCTCTGACATCAAATTGGGCAGAGATAAATTACTGGGTTTGGATGATCGCTCGATCCTATCTCTGCCGCTCAGATCACAACTAGGATCCTTAAATTTTTATTCCCTGGCACAAACGAAGGTGGAGACCCTTGTCTCTCCTCTCCCAGATTTTTGGTTGCACAGTAGGGACTTTCCCCTTTTCGGATCGATGGCACGGGAATGGGATTCTTTCTCGGTAGCTTTAAAACAAGTTGGTATCTCTCTCACCGAAGCACGGGATGCCCTCATCTGGTCCGGGGGTGATGCCACTGGAAGAGTCACTGTTAAAAACATTTACGTGGCCCTTCTTCCAACTCAGGATGTCGTTTCTCTACCTCCGTGGCTCTCCCAGATATGGATTTGGCCGATCCCCCTTAAGCGCTTTCTCTTTATCTAGCTGTGTGCAAATGAGAAAGCTCTCACCTAGGAGGTGCTACGCAAGAAAGGCTGGCATGGTCCAGGATTTTTCTATCTATGTCGCCAAGCTACTGAGGACATTCACCATTTATTGATACACTGTACCTTTACAACTAAAGTCTGGAACAGAGTATTACATCACTTCTCCCTTACTTTCACCTGGACCGGTGCCACCATTGCAGATTGCTTCTCTTCCTGGTACTCGGAAAAAGCTGTGTCGCTTCCTCTGGCTGCCTTGGTTTGCTGGAAAATTTGGACAGAGCGCAACAAGGCCATTTTCGAGGATGCTCCTCCTTCCTCCTTTGCGGTTTTTCACAGAACTCTAGCTTCATTCAAATGGCAACCGTCTACCGTCAAGTCTCTTCATTACAAAGTTGTGGATTTTATTTTGCCTGAAGGCCACACCCTCGTGTGTTTTGACGGCATGGCTCAATCTTCCGAAATCTGTTGTGGGGCTGGGGGCACCTTCAAGACCCATCCCTAGAGGACCACAAAGTGGTTCTTGAACTGCGGTGTGGGTTCAAACACCAAAGCCGAGCTCATGGGCTTATGGGCCTCTCTCACCCTTGCTTCCCTTTGGTCTTTAAACCATCTCCTCATCCTCGGAGACTCGAGAGTCATCATAGATTGGATCAATCAACTTTGCAACCTTCAATCCTGTCACATTGAAGGCTGGAAGCAGAAAACGCAACAGTTGTCCAAAAAAATTTCTGATATCAACTTCCGTCATATCCCCAGATCACATAACACCGAGGTGGATGCTCTCTCCAAGCGAGCTCTTAGCGAAATGGTCGGTAGACTCTCAATTTTTCACTATGATAGAGGACAGGAGAGCTCTATATCCTTTATCAACTTCTTCGAATCATAATGGTCTCACCGGTTTGATGGAAGGCAGCTCTGTAAGTTGTGTTTGTAATTTATCTTTGATTGGATAATGATCTCCCGGGAAGGATCTCGGGTCATGGCACAAGCGCTAGTTGTGAAAGGAGTGGTCCATAATTGGACTGTGATCAGACATGCTACACCTTTCAGTCTGCTTCATGTTTATATTAGTGGTTGGACTATCTCTCCTTGAAAGAACGGCATTTGAATAAACATTTCAGTTTCCATTGTATGCACGGTATATGAGTGATATACCAGGTCATATCCTGGCTATTGCATAGTTTCAAAATTACTCAGCTTGCGGCTGCGTTCCTCTATTGTAAATGAATTTTTATCAATCAAAAATTCGAGAAAATTTTTCATGGGAAAAAAAGTACTTTTTATTACCCAACTATTATAGTAATCAATCACAAGTCAAAGATGCAACTATTATAGTAATTAGTCACAAGTCAAATATGTTTGACTTTATATTAATTCATTCCATTTGTACATGTTATCCAATGTTTTGTTAAATTCTTTTATTAATATTCTTTTTGGATTATGAAAAAAAAAATATTTTATCAATTTAATTTGTAATTTAATATTTAATTCATCCAAATTTCTTTGTTTAGGGGACTTAATTACTTTTGTGTATTTGCATATTTTGATTGTATTTAGAATGAAAAACTAAATGCAAAACTAGTTTTTAGAAAGATAGATATAAATATTATATAAGAGACATGCATTTGTTAGTATTAATGTCTTTGACATATAGATATTATTATCAATATGTGCTTTGGATTTTTCAATATTTTGTTTAATTCTAATTATAGTAAACTCTTATATAGTTCACCTATGTTGAATCAATGCTTTCAATGATTCTTTATATTTATGGTATGTATTGGAAATGGCAATGGATTCTAAGGGAAAATTTGTATCCAGCTTATGGTTGTTGTTTTCTTCAACTTCGTTGTAACATTTCTAGGCAATATGTGTATTTGGGTTCTACCTCAAGGAAACAGAGAAGATGAGAAGCACTACCCACAACCCACCTCACTAGGGTTGTTGATGGCAGAGGCCTTGAACCCCTCCACTCCTAGTCGAACACTTGCTTGTACCCTATATTCATTCCTATTCACCAAGAGATAACTAAATGAAACCATATGAGTGTTTCTTCAACCAATGTTGGTGAATATGTATCTAGACAAGATGGTGGCTATAAAAAATGTAGCTCTAGATTTGGATTTTCAGTTTTTTGGCTAGTTACCACTTCTTTAGAAAGTAAGATAGAAAGTTCATCAGTAATGGAAAAGTTATTAATAGCTACATATATAGGTATCTACATATATGATTATAGGAAACAACCTAAAATAATGTTTCCAAGAAATTGCAACAAATTTCATTTCAACCTTGTGAAACAAAAGACAATTGTTGATAGATTGTTAAGTATAACATGTAAATAAGATGTGCCTAAAGGATGAATTTTATTACCATATCTATCTTCATTCCAACGTAGCATGGTGATTATATTGTAGAGAAGATTGAAAGACAATGATGACCCAAAGGGATTTGTGTTGATTTTAGGGGATTAAACAAAGTAACACTTATCGACCCATTCTTGACCCCATTCTACTCATTACAAAGGAAGATTAGAAAAACATCACATTTGTAACAGAGTTCAAATCATTTTCTTACAACATCATGTCAGTCATATTAAAGAATCTGCATGTCTTCTCGATGATAGTGGTTAAATTATTATAGGAGTGCATCTATAAAACTATGGTGGTGTTTTTTGACAACTATACAATATATAGCTTAACAAAAAATCACATACATTGTCTCTAACTTATGTTGGAACAATGTTGACAAATTTGACTATCCTTGAACATAAAGAAATGCATATTTGTCACTCTGATTGTTATACTTATGGGTCATGTGGTCAACAAGGAAAAGATCAAAGTCAATGTGGAAAAGATGAAATTTATACTCAACATGAAACTTCTTGTAAACCTAAAGTAAATACGAATATTTTTGGGTCACAAGGATACTATATAAACTTTATCAAACACTATTTAGAAATAAATTTTCTAATGGATGAGCTCCTAAATTTCAATGTAGAATTATCTGGAGAAAGAATTGTAGTGATTCATTTGAAACATTGAAAATAAATTTGGTCAAAGAATTGATAATTAGATTCCCAAATTGGATGAAGAATTTTCATGTACATGTTGAGTATCAGGTATAGTAGTCAAGGCCATTTTTTTGCAACCAAGATAAGAAGGAATTGATCATCCCCATTCATATGCTAGTCGATTGAATAAATAAATTATTCGACTATAGAATGAGAAGGCTTGGATAATATTTCATCTGTAGAAGGTCGGACACTATTTACTAGCCAACCCTTTTGCAATTTTTAGATTGATAACTAGGAATTAAAATACATGGTCAATAAGCTAGTGCATCAAGGAAGAATTTGTAAATGGATCTTTCTTTTTTAGGAGTTCGAATTCAAAGTGATAGTTCGATCGCAGAAAGAAAAATTCAATCCTAATAACCTATCATGAATCAAATAGGAGAAGATCCAATATGAATAAACAAGAATCTCTCATATGCACACTTGGTCAAAGTGGAAGATGCACCAAAAAACTAGTAGAAATTTTCTAGTTATTACAAAACGGAAGGGCTCCCCAAGATCTGACTAAGAAGAAAAGTAAAGTATGGGAAATGACCGTTCTTCCTTACACATTGATAAATTGATGTTTTACAAAATTGGCCAGACAATGTGCTCTGAAGATGTGCCTTGGAGTATGAAAGAAATATTGTAATAGAGGAACACTCTATCCCTATAGGTGGTCACTTTCATGAAAACATTACTGCCAAAAAAATATTACAAGTTAGATTGTGGTGTTGATCCGGATTTATGAGAGGAATGAAATGAAACATAGATCTATAATATTAAACAGAGATACAGTTAAACTTAACTTCTATTCAATAAAGAAATCTACTGAAATTGTAAAATGCAGAAGGAAACAATCTTTCTTGAATGGTGGTAGCTAATCTTTGAGAAGAGATTTGGGGGCTATGCACATTCTCCTGAGCACATTACAATGAGGCCTCTATGAATTTTTTTAGCATCAAGAAGTAATCATAAAACCATAAACATCCAAAAACCTAACCCTAGGAGATGAAGTGCCAAAAGTCATGTGGGCCCCGATGGGGTGAGTTGGTTAATCAACTTCCCAAGGTCGTAACTTTTGCATACGATATTCATTTTAGGTGCACGATAGCCCCTTGGAAAGGTCTATCCGAGGACTGCTTTTCCATCACACTTTGACTCTATCTATACTATGATTGTGGCAAGCCCAAAAAATGTTGTTTAGGGCCTCAAAAAGGCCCTGGAAGTTTAGGACCCGAGAAGCTAGAAAAAAACTACCAAGATGAAAACTGTATGTGAGCCAATTGGAAGAGGTGGGTGGCCACCAATATGCACCTGGATCAATCCTTCCTCCTTAGTAATTAATGGCCTCCATTGCATTGATTTCCCCCATCAGATAAGGAAATTTCTATTGAATTTGGACTCGAGTGAGCCACTTGCCTTGGTGCAAGAGTTGCCCCGCTTTGACAACACGATAAAGTTAAAGCTTCTCTTGGCGAGTGCCCTTGACATGTGTTTCCACAATTTGATCAGTTGATTCTTGTTGCATCCAATCATGGTTGAGCTATGTCAGTGTCAATTGTTATGTTATCTCTGAGGTGTCCAATAATGGTGGAAAGTATGGCCGAAGGAGGTCCACATTAAACATTGGGTGCAAGCCAAGGAAGGAGGGAATGTTGAGCTCAAAAGCGTTGTCACCCACAACTTTGGTGATGGTGTAAGGTCCATAATGGAGTGGACAAAGATTCTTATGGGGTCATGTAAGTTGTTCTTTCTGCAAGTGCATCCAAACTTCATCTCCCACCTTAAACTTGTGGGTCACCCAGTGTTGATCATGGCATTGCTTGTACTTGGCATTGGACTTCTAAAAACTCTCATGAACCTATTGATCGATGTGATGGATTCGTTCAATGAACCAGGTGTCTTTGTCGTCTTCAGTTTGTGTAACACACCCCGTCCACCCACTAACTGGAGAATGTCACTTACTCAGACACTTAGCTTAGTTCTGACAACATAATGTAAGACCCAGTAATCAACTGAGGTATGTCACATAACTTTTTTTATATATATAAATATGTATATACACACACAGGCATACATACATACTGAACTGCATGCAATTAAACATATACATACAATTCTCTAGTGGAAGCTTCACATATAAAAGATAAACAAACAGTTGTGTTCTGTAAAATATACAATTTTCAGACTAATTTAACAGTGAACACAGACATGCAGCGTATACAAGGTATATCCTTAAACATATGGACAGTTATGCTCACCCAAGCAATAAAACCCATAAAATAACACATAAATGACAATGCAGCATGGAATTCAACACATAATCGGTACTTATCTTGGTAAGAATGTCACCAACTACGTGCAGACCGTCCATAAACCTCCCAGCCTTAGACTACACTATTTGTCACTCTCAATAGTGAGCCACCCCTGAGCTGGGACTAGACTCCACCCGAGAAAGGGATTCCTAACTCAGCTAAAGGTTCACGATCAACCGGAAAGACTCCCTCTCAGGTTTTCACTCAACCACAACCTACAGCCTCTCCTTCCCCACATGCCTGTCCCACCCAAGGAAGTCTGCCCCTTCTCTGCTCAATATTCCTTCGCCTGCCCCACTTCCCTTACAAGACTTCAACAATAGGTCAGACCGGAAGTCTCAAAGCGTTGTAGTCGCAGTTTATCACCTTCGGGAAATCGATCCTCAGCAATTCCCTCACTCAGAGAATTTCTCACGGACCTGACAACCCGCCTCTTCAATCCCGCTCCCAACATGACAGGTACATCAACAAGAATGGATATCAATCTGGTCTGGGTACGGTGGTAGGAAGATACGAGGTAGCTCAAGGACTGACATAATGTTAGAAAAACAGGACCGCGGAGCAATAAAATAAAACAAATGCAGAAACAAAACACAGAAGACAGGCAATACAAGAGAGACACAGATTTACGTGGTTCACCCAGTGTGGGCTACGTCCACCAGAGAAATTGCCAGGTCCTTCCTTTATTATTATCCAGCAAATGAAGGGATACAACCTACAGCAAAACCCACTGTAACTTCCTCTTCTAGGGCAAAAAAACCCTAACATAATCTCTACTGTTAGATCTGCGACCTTATAATGAACGGTCCAGATTTACAATGAAATTACAATAAACTTTTATAAGGCAATTTTTGCTTCGGGGGCTTCGCCCCCGAACCCCCGCTAGGGGCTCGCTTGCCCCCAGACCCCGCAGAGGGGGTACCCCCGCGTGGAAGAGTGTACATACTTCTGGGGTGTAAATACTTCATGGGGTATAAACACGGCTGAAAGCAAGGACCTCTGAATCAGGAAGATAATCAGGCTCCACAACCAACAATCTCCCACTTGGAGACTGATCTCAACAACTCCACCGCTGCTGTATATGCTGGACTCTGAACCTTCTTGGACGTGGAAAATTTCTCATCTTCATCTTCATTCTTGAAGACCAACTGAAACTGAGCAAGAACTCAGTTTCTCCCTGGTTACTCCCTTTGTTAACATGTCTGCAGGATTCTGGCTAGTGTGTATCTTTTCCATCTTAAATTGTCCATCTTCC
>ML782380.1:351972-377264 GCA_009831015.1 Picea engelmannii | reverse complement strand
GCCGCCATGTAACAAACTCAAAAATTTTACTCATTTGAATTAGATTAGCCGACCATGGCAACCCATTGCACTTGTGCGCAAGTCTGTCAGGGATTCATGATTGAGGTTCTATAATTACCAACTCTCGGGTATGGAAGCATCATCTTATCCATCAACAAGCAGTCTCCAAATTGGTTCGAACTTCTCATCTCTACAAGCATATTTCAGTGTCCACAAACTGAGGTATATGGACCCAGTTAAATCCAATGAGACTGGTTATTCGGGAAACATGCTAAATTTTCCTGCAAGTACGAAGGAAAAGGTAGTCGCACAGATACTGGCGACTAAATTTCACACAGTACCTGTTATTGATTCTAGATTGGAAATCAGGCTTAATCCAATCATGAGGGATCTAGTTATCAACAGACTAGTTGCTAAGAAGAAACAAAGCAAGCGACAGAAGAAATAACCCATCGTTGAAGCGGCTGAGAGTGTTGGAGAGAATCAACTGGTCTAGTTAGATTCTTTAAAGGAGGAGCTAGCTAAGCTGAAATGATCCCTCAATACAATTGAGTATATTTCAACGATTTTTGGACAGATGATAGCAGAGGTAAGGAAGCTCTGGAGATGATAGACCTGTTCTTGTACAGTCTCTTTGAATAAGGCCACTGCTATTTTGAATCATCCCCTTTTGTAATTTTAGATTTTGAATGAATATATAAGTGCAGAAGCGGATTTTGTACTGCTTAAGACAAGATTCCACTAATGATGTTACGAATCTTATTTCCTTTAATATTATGTGTCTTCTTGTAACTTATATTTCACTTTCAACTTTTTGAATAAACCCGGAATTCATCTCATTCGCTTGACTCATTTTAAATAATACTTCAATGCAGTTGTGTATTCCTCTTTCTTTGAATACTATGTAAATTTTTCTAATTAAACTTAGGCTCGTCGTCTTAATTAGCTTTTTAGACGATTTTGCGCACATAAAAATTCAACCTATGTAACTTTATTTATCGTCCAAATGACTTTATAAGGTAAATCATGTTTTCGCGCACCTGTATCTGCTATACATTTCCTCTTCGTTGCACCAATAACTTGCGCGCACTACTTCTGTGTTGCGCACCAATATCCTCTGCACATTGTTTATGTATCTCACTTGGATATTCCACATGCATTTCACTCTATGCATTGCACCGTGCTAAAGTTCAATATGCCTTACCACGTACAATAATCTATATGCCCCACTGAATACTCTGTCGCTACCGTGCACAACTACCTATGCACACCCTTCCCTGCACTATAGCGATACAACACATACTCCTACTATGTGTGCACCAACCAAACTTCATTGTGCCTCATAATACTACGCACACCGCGTGCACCTTTACTATGTGTATGCACTCAGCGCAATGCTAAATTTAGCACGTGCATCTCTACATATTATTCTTCCGCATGGTGGCTCAATTTTCCATAAACGCAATATACTGTATACCACATTGCAATCTCATCTCTATTCTACTGGTTTGGCCCCTTCATGCTCAGTGTCGAAAACTAACGCTCTAATACCATATTGTAACACACCCCGTCCACCCATTGACCAGGGAATGTCACTTACTCAAACACTTAATTTAGTTCTGACAACATAATGTAACACCCAGTAATCAACTGAGGCATGTCACATAACTTCTTCTTTTTTTTCTATAAATACATATATACTGAACTGCATGCAATTAAACATATACATACAATGCTCTAGCGGAAGCTTCACATATAAAAGATAAACAAACAGTTGTGTTCTGTAAAATATATGATTTTCAAACTAATTTAACAGTGAATACAGAAATGCAGCGTATACAGGGTATATCCTTAAACATACGGACAGTTATGTTCACCCAAGCAATAAAACCCATAAAATAACACATAAATGGCAATGCAGCATGGAATCCTCCCCCCCACCACCACTACAGATGCCATATTTGGCCTATCTTAACATACCAAATCTAAGAAAACTCACCAATGATCCTATATTGCATGACCCCACATGGCCTGCCATGTCCACCAAACTACCTTCAGACATCCCCAAGTTTGAAAGAAAGGAAGGAGATGACCCTGTTGTTATTGGATAAATCTGTAAGTGCAGACACAAACCGATCTCCCTAGATCCACCTGGATCTAGAACAAAGCAAGACAGAACATGACTCTTTCCCTAGATTTTAACCATTGAATTAAATAGGAGCTAAGGACAAATGACATACCTTATGATCGCTTCCTATGGTCTTTGTTGCTCCCGCTTCGCTCCAGTGCTCTCGTGCATTCAAGACCAAGACAACACAAACCAACCAAAGTGAAGAAAGCACAATCTATTCAACAGTCAATCTATGTATATGACGAAGGAATTATACAATAAAGTGGAATTAACTTTATGGGAAAGGGACATATTATTGTATCATATTAATGGAAAGTAAAGATTACAGCCTAAGCCTTGATGTCGCAAACTTCCTTTCGATGGCCCTTGGCTCCGACACACACACTTGTTCACTTGCATGAAGAAGATCAACCACCTTTGATAAACTTGTTGGAGTTTCTTAGTCATTGTAGCATCAATCCTTCACACAATTCTTTCACTAATTCTCCAATAAATCTTGCTTAACCTTGTTTTCTTAACCTTTTCCATGAGAATTCCCTCAATATATAGGAGAGAATGAATTAGTTACTTGGATAAGAATGATCCCAAAATATCAGGGAATCCAGTACTAGGATAACCATTTGAATCCCATCTCATCCTTCTAGAAGATTCCCTTCTAGAAGCATCGAGAATTCATCTTTTCCTTGCTTTAGAAAGAGTTCACACCCTAGCAGTTCAACACAGTGCGAACTTCTCACACCCTGGCTTAAGGCAGCCTGTGAGAATCATGCATTCTCACAGGAAAATATACTAGTAGCCTGCGAACAGTATTCAAAAATGATATTTCTGGAAAGAGAAGAAAGTAACTTTTCTCAGGAGAAAGTTCTTATGAAGAGCCTAAGTACACCATCATCATGATGACCAAAATCATGGGTAACACCTGCCAACCATGTCATGACTTTCCACCTATGGTGCTCTTCCAACAGCATCATGGATGATTCCATTAGACTATGATTATTTCAATGCACACTCACTGGCCCATCAGCCAAATGGTATGTAGATGAAAAATCAGGGTCCCATGCGACTTTCAAGTCCTTGGCCAAAGCATTTTTTACCTTCTTCCAATTACCAATCCGCCATGACAATGGTCTTGAACTACTCTCTAATTTCAAACAAACCTCAGTCACACATATTGTTGATCACATTCACGAGTGGCATAGACGACGTAGTTTATGAAAATTTGAAACCACCAAACAACAGTGCCTTGACTGGTTTCTTAGATCACTTGTCTCTCTCCTCAGTAAGGATGTAGCTTCCACCTTCCCTCAATCCAAAGAGGAATCCATCAGTAAGGCTCAACATTATGACCTCATATATTCACAGTCAGGGTACTTATACACAGTACTTCCTGACCTCCCCAAACCCATGCCATTCGGTCAAGACAAACCCAGGATGTCTCACTCAGTAGACAGATTGATTGGTAATACCACACATCACAGTCCTCAACCCCAACCACCACCAATGTATGGCACACCTCAATATCCATCGGCATATGGGGGCACCTCTTATTACCCCCCACCCCCTTATCAACAACCATACCATGTTTCTATGCCTCCACCCATCAATGGGCCATCGTCGGCACCCCCCATACACCCACCTATTCAAATAAGTTCTAGTACCCCCTCTACCTCAACTTATAGTACTAGCAAAAACACCACGCCTTCTTATCTACCTTATGGATTGTTACCCCCACAGAATCTGTACTTTCCATTTCCTGGTCCCCCACAACCCATGGCTCCCCTACATCCTCATGCTGGGGTGAATTTTTTTCAACCCTCTCCTGTTCAGCAATATCAAAATTTCCAACAGCTGAATATGGAAAATCGAACCCACCCGTCGAACAATGCCAAAAAGAAAGGAAGAAACATGAACAATAACAACTCAGGCCAAGGCGAGAATCAACCCCAACAAAACCAACCGGCTAGGGACAACCAGAACCAAGGGAATCAAAACCCCCAGGGGGGAAATGACAACAGAAGTCAAGGGAGAAATAACAATACTATCAAGACCAGTTTCCCTTCTTCCCTTTGCGGTGAGTTCGGTCATTATACTCATCATTTCCCCCAAATCATTGATTTTAAACAGCTAAAAGTCTCAGGCAGTCTACCACATCCTCCAGCACCACCCGCCCCTCAGCAGACCCCACAACAATACATGCAACAACCCTCCCCAGCCGTGCTGCAGAATCCTATTCCACACCAAGGTGTGATAAACACCCAACAGGACACACAGCCTCCCCCACCTCAAGTTGGACAGTACCTCAATCCAAACAATCCAGCAGATCGCACAATCCTCCTCACCAGCGAGGAATAAATCGTGCTGCAAACACGTAATCGTCAGTATCATGCACCTGCTGAGTCTCCTCCCATTCCTCTAGAAACAATCCCCGCACCAACGAGACCCCCGTTGGTGATCCCTCGCCCTAACACAGAACCACCTCTTTGTATCCCTCGCATCCCATTGCACAGGAATGTCCACAACCCACAAGCTAGGGAAACTCATAATTATAGTTTGGATGATGACTTAGCACAATCCCCGACTGCCATGTCAGTCTTGGAAGTCCTTCAGACTTGTCCCACTCAGCGGAAATCATTAGTTTCTACCTTAGGAGTAGTCGACCCCGCAGATACTCGACTCATTACATTTGATCTCAACAGCGGAGAACCACGCCTTCCCGCCTTGATCGCTTTTCAAATCCTAGTGAAAATACGAAACATTACAGTTCATCTATGTATCATCAATGAAGGTGCATCTACATGCATCATGTCCAAATCTGTATGGCAGAAACTTGGTTCCCTCGAACTCATACCCTCTGCCATTACCTTACGAGCTTATGACGGGCGACCATCATCTCCTGAAGGGCTCTTCCAAAATGTCCCCGTAGTACTCAGGGGCAAGATTATTCTCATCGACATCGAAGTTATCAATGCCTCACTCGATTATAATATCCTGTTTGGTCATAGCTATATGTACGTTATGAAGGCAGTTGCCTCTTCCATCTTTCGAACAATGATGTTTCCCCATAACGGAAATATCATTACCATTGACCAAGTCTCACATTACGAGCCTAACCCTTCTGTCAACATCGATAACATTATTCCTCTCATCCACACGAGTCATGACGCGTACCCACTCATCAAAATGGGTCCCGAAATTTTCAAAGATCCATCATTATTAGGAACTTACCATGGGGCGCCACCACTCCTTCATCCTTCCAATCAAGTATGTGTCATATCATCTAACAGAACTGACATAGAGGATACCCTTCCTCCTAGGGAGGCTTCTATCATATCTGACATCCCACTAGTCGCAGAGCTTCCCCCTCATGAGCCTCTTGTGAACTCGTCGACCCCGTCAGTCCATGATTTCACCCCTCCCCAAGGCCATATCCCAGTTTGGGAGATAGTTCCCCAAGCCATCACTCAAATCCCCTTCTTTTACCCTCCACCTGGCATCAAAGCTTTCCAAGTAGCCGCAATGCTTACCCTCCCTAATATGGTGTTAGCAATTCTAGTTTGGTATTTACATCCACCAGAGATTATCCCTCGACCATCCCTTCCCCCCCAAATGGAAGGAATCCCAATGACAATTCCCATACTCACTCCGACCATACCCTCTCCACCCCCACTCACTACTCTCCCTACTATAGCTAGGGGCAGAAGAAAGAAGAAGGAGCCCACAACTCCAATTCCCCTGCGTGTCCAACCCCCTTGCGTGTTATGTGAGAAAGATGGACACCAAACCAACAATTGCCCATCTCTACCAGAGTTACGGAACTTGATTCCACTCAATCAAACTCCATCAACACTCGCCACCGTAGCAAGTACTGTCGTTACCACCCTTCACTCAAGTAGTAAAGGGATGCGAACCAAATTTTCTTGTGCTATATGTTCAGAATATGGCCATTATACACACCATTGCCCAGCACTGCCACGCTTTTGGCAGACATTAGCTGCAATACGCCAAAGCTTTCAGAGCGAACCCAGTACACCTTCGTCATCCATACCAAAAATCATTGACATCCATTATGTCACAACTTCAGTCAATGAATGTATGAGATGCCCTTTCTCTCTATGTTAATCCTTAGATCATTTTACATACCAGTGTCCTATGATCATTGAATACAGGCAACGTCAATTGACCCTGTTTCAACGACCCACAGAATCGACGGTTGACCTTACCTCGTCACTAGAGATTCTTCATCTCATTTCTCTTGAACCCGAGGCCCTCCCAACGCCTTCGTGGTTCTTGGATGACTTATTCAAGGATTCACCCCCAATTCCCCTGCTCATTTCCCTACGAAAATTGTACATCCAACTACCACGGGTACTCCTCGGTATTTCGATATTTGGTTTATGTCGAGCGAACCATCGCAATTCCATTGTGATATTCCCCCTGCTTCTTCATCACCAGGGGGCAGCCACACGACAACAATCACCGATATCACTCTTCACGACCCCTTGTATTCCCGTCACTTCCATTGTGATGAGGAAATACTTGAAGAGTTAAACACCCCTAACTACCCATGGGATGCACTCCACCACCGAGTCGTTCTTCTTTCCATAGGAAGCCTCCACGCCTTCTAACCAACACCCCATATACGCGGTCAAAACCAAGGATTTTATCCCATCAGGGCATATCAACTGGTTCAACAACCCCATTTATGTCCCTGATGCTTTTGAAAAAGGCTACATGGCCAACATTTCTCCGACCATCAAAATCGACATTTCCATCAAAAATGGCATTGTCGAGGAAATCACTATTGGAGTTGCTTGCACTCCTCAAGAAATCACCGCCTATAAATCCCTCTTCCAAGAATATTGGGATATTTTTGCCTAGTCATACACAGAAATGCTTGGCTTTGATCCCTCTATCATCGAACATTGCATCGACACTTGGACTAACATTACACCCATTCGTCAAAAATAGCGACCGCTACACCCATCCAAAGAAGCAGCCATCAAAGTTGAGATTGACAAGTTACGCGCGGCTGGGTTTATCTACCCCATCCCCTATACCTCATGGGTTTCCAACCCTGTACCCGTTAATAAAAAACAGGGCACCATCCGCGTTTTCATGGACTTTCGCGATCTCAATCACACATGTCCCAAAGACAACTTTCCAACACCTTTCATCGATCAAATTATCGTCGACTGCGCAGGCCACGAGGCTCTATCCTTCATGGACGGTTTCTCTGGTTATAATCAAATCCAAATTCACCCAGCCGATCAATACAAAACCGCATTCACTACCCCTTGGGGTAATTTTGCATATTGTGTCATGTCGTTTGGACTAAAGAATGTTGGCGCAACTTTCCAATGGGCTATGACATACATTTTTCATGATTTGGCTCATATCATCCTTGCATACTTGGATGACCTCACAGCTTGATCCAAGAAATGCACCGAACATCTTGATGATTTACGGATCATCTTCCAATGGTGTCGTTGGTACAACATCCGCTTGAATCCCCTCAAGTGCGTATTCTGCGTCACTGCAGGGCGCCTCCTCAGATTCATCATTTCCCAAAGTGGTATTTCCATGGACCCCCTCAAAGTCCAAGCTATCACCGAAATTCTACCTCCCCGGAATCTAAGTCAACTCCAGAGCCTCCAAGGAAAGGCTAACTTTCTACAGCGATTTTTCCCAGACTACGCCACTCACGCACACGGTTTCCTTCGCTTACTACGCCACAACATCCCATTTTACTGGGATGAACATGCCCAAAATTCATTTGATGATCTTAAAATGGCGCTCTCCAACACCCCTTTAATTAATGCACCTGACTACAAATGCGACTATATCCTCTACATATCAGCCTCAGCCATCTCAGTAGTAGGAGTTATCGTTCAAATCAGTGATGAAGATCATGAGCATGTCATTTATTACGTTAGTAAAAACCTCTCAGGGCCACCCTTGAAGTATAAACACAAAGAGAAACTAGCCCTTGTAGTCATCCTCGTAGTCCAGAAACTGTGTCATTACATTCTGCTTCGCACGACTAAGGTCGTAGCATATTCCAACCCTATGCAATACTTCCTCAGTCATCGACAAATTAATGGCAAATTTGCCCGATGGATCGTTATCCTTCAAGAGTATGATCTTGAATTCTCAACACCCAAGAGCAAGAAATCCCTCGTCCTCGCCGAACTTGTCATGGCTTTCCCCTCTGACACCATCAGTGCCCCCTTCAATACTGACTTTCCCAACGAACACCTCTTTTACATCACTTCGGATGATCCTTGGTACGGTGACCTCCTCATATACCTCCGAACTCAAAAGTTCGGTAACCACCTTTCATGAGATGATCGTCGTCGTATTCGCCAGCAGGCCCCCTGCTACCTCCTCATCAGAGACATCTTATACCGGCGAGGGATCGACACCATTCTTCGTCGATGCCTGACCATTGACGAGGCCGATAGAGTCTTGAACGACTGCCATAGCGGCGCATGTGGGGGCCATCTTTCGGGAATATCCACTGCTCATAAGATCATCCGAGCAAGTTACTTTTGGCCTACCTTATTTCACGATTGCATTCACATCGTGAAACGATGCGAGAAGTGTTAGCTTTACACCAACAAATCCTGAGCACCACCTGCTCTTCTTCATCTAGTCATCACTGCCGGCCCTTTTTGTAAATGGGGCATCAACTTCATGACTTGTAATCCCCCCTCTAGCAATGGACACAAATACATTGTGGTCGCAGTCGATTACTTCACAAAATGGGTGGAAGCTATGCCCACCTTCAACAATACCGCTGACACTGCAGCGCATTTTTTCTTTAACCACGTCATATCCCGCTTTGGAGTACCACTCCAACTCATTTCCGATCATGGGAAACACTTTGAGAATGAGATTTTCATCGAACTCTCATCTTGGTTAGGATTCTCCCACGAGTTTGCCTCACCATATTACCCTTAGTCTAACGGACAGGTCGAAGCAGTTAACAAGGTCCTCAAAACCATGTTACAGCGCACGGTTAACAAACATAAGACTAATTGGAATCACATGTTATTTTCCGCGCTATGGGATTACCATACGGCTGTGAAAACAGCCACTGGTTTCACACCATTTCATCTAGTCCATGGGGTTAAGGCCACTCTGCCCATCGAGTGCGAAATCCCCACCTTACGCACCGCAATTGAGCTATTACCCAATACTGCTCCAATGGAGCATCACTTGCTGAACTTAGAGTCCTTGGATGAAGATCAGCAATCTTCATTACAGAATAATGAGGTAGCTAAAAAATGATCAAAGGCCACTTTTGATCGACATGTCAACCTTCGCTCATTTCACAAAGGCGACCTCATCCTTACTTACGATATCACTCATGATACCTTTGGCCATGGCAAATTCGAGTCACTATGGCATGGCCCATACATTATCCAACATTTCCTTACCAAAGGCACATACATCTTGGCCCATACATTATCTCAAAGAGCCCGTCAACGGGTTATACTTAAAGAAATTTTATGCCTAAGTGTAGCAGTTCTACTTTAGGTTATTTTCTTTTATAGTGTTTTTAATCGTTTTTCCATCCCTCACGTCTAAACTATCATTTGTGTTATTGACAGATGCTTCCTCCACTGGATTACCACATTGGTTACGCCGATGGCGCCAGCCGTTGGACACAAAATATCACTTCAGCCGCTTGGGCTCTCTACACCCTCTCACATGAAATGCTCCATTCGAGCAGCATATGTTTGGGTTCAGCGACCAACAACCAAGCTGAATACACTGTCGTCATTGGCCTCATGGCCGATGCCCAACATCATCGTATTCGTCACCTTAGCGTATTGCTCGACTCTCAACTAGTCATTCTCCATCTCAACAATGTGTACAGCGTCCGCGATCCTTGCCTCTTTCGCAAATACCTGCAGGTTAGACTGTTATCTCGACATTTTGATTCCATTACATTTACACATATTCCAAGACAATTAAATCAAATTAAAGATAACATAGCTAACATTGTGTTAGACTGGCATATATCACATCAAGATACCTCTACACATACATAAACATATCAAAAACCTGTCACAGCATATACATAGATTAGACATCATCAAACATTACAAAACACATGTAAACACCACATAGATCTCAAAATGTATACTCATGTATATATAAGACGGTCCACAGTGCCATCCAAATGTTTACATACAAAATACAAGCATCCGCAGGCCAGTGAAACACCTCGGTACAAAATGGGCTCACCAGCCTATATACAAAAATACATAGAGCACCACTCAAGGTGCCTCTAGAGCACCACCTCCTGCCGCTCCCTCAGGCAGTGGTCCCCCACCCACTATTGGCCCCTCCTAACCGAGAGGTAATCGTCCGGTCATAGCAGTACCTGCTACTATTGCTCGTCGTGCCACGGTGGTGGAACCCCCACACACTGCTCCAGGATACCCTCATCCTGGATATGCAACCACATACCCTCAGGCACACCCTATAGCACCGCCTCCAGGCGGCGGTGAATGTCCTCAAAATCTGCTCTGGCATCCGCCGAAGGAGCATGTGATGGCCCGACACCTGGGTCATCAAACCGATGTCTCCTCGTTGCTCTCTCAGGCTCAACTGGTCTCGCTTTGGTGTCCTCACGTAGACGTCTCTCTCCTATCTGCGGCCCCCCCACGGCTGTCTCCCCGGCTCCTAGCGAGTCAGTGCCCTCAACAACTCAACCTCGCGCCTGCGAGGTGCCACATCTGCACATACAAACAAACAACAGATAGTATCAGCATATATACCAAATACACATGTCATGCTATCTCAAAAAACCTATATATAAAACTCATCAACATACCTCGATGGTCAAAAACCTCCCCTGGAGGTAACACCATGTCCGGATCCTCCCAGAAGTCAACACCAGCATAGGGGAACTACAATATCACCTGCGGCATCTGTCACCACACCTGCGTCGCCTTAGATGTTAAGAAGTGGTCGCCCTTGCCACCACAGTGGTGAAGCAAAATAGTCAACCACCACTTCAGTCATGGCTCTCGCGCCCTAGGAGCACCCAATAAAATCCTAGGGCACAACATAGGCACCCTCTCAAAAAACCAGGCCACTAGGATGGACCCAAAAGTAAACTCTCTTGTATCAGTGGACCGACAATGGTCCAGCTGCCCTACCATCCTGGCATGTAGCGTAAGCCCCCAGGTGAAGTGCTCACAGGCCAATACCCTCTCCATCACACACAGTTGATCCCCACTGATCCGTTGCGTCGCAAGGGACCCATACACTCTCACAATCATCGCTGCTATACAGCGATGCACTAGAGCATCCATCGCCCCAATGCTCATAACAGTGCTCGACATAAAGTTCACCCCCAAACAGAACCTCCAACCCACTATCACTAGCACCAGATCCCTAGGTGACACCGGCTCCGCCGGTAGGGGCGTTCCTCGAAATAGGATCCCAATCAAAAAATATACGTCCTCCACTGCAGTGAAGGCAATCTGCTCTCCCCGCACCATGAAAAAATGCAGGTCCAGACTCCACATCCAGATAAGGAACTGCAGGAGATACTCCTGCGCCCATATCAATGGGCACTCAAAGAACTTCAGCAGCCCACAGGCTGCCAAAGTAGCACGTACCCCGGATCCTCAATCACCACAGCATCTCTCATCTGGGACCAATCCCGCTCTCGCGAACCAATGGGCATCATGAAAAATGATCGCCTGCAACCACATATAACATTCCTAGGTCAGCCACATGGACCATAAACAACATTAAAAAGATAATTTCACACCTGTCAACCTTGCCTCCAAGGCGCGGCTATTTAACCCATAGGTGCGCACACATGCACGCCTGTTCACTCCATAGGCGCGCACTCAGGCGCGCTTGTCCATCCTTCAGGAGCGCACGAGTGCGCACCTGCTCAGCATACAGGGGCACCTTCATGCGCCCATGTCACGAACACAGGCGTGCATCAAAGCACGCATGTCCAATACATAGCCGCGCACACATGCGCGGTTGAGTATCCCACAGGCATGCACATAATGTGTGCCTTTGTCCCCCTTACAGGCGTACCCATGCACGCCTATCCGATGGGTAGGCGCGCACTTGTGCGCACATACTTTCGGATCGCCCACGCACGTGGGGGCCCACACACATTAAACCCCCTGTACAGCCCTCCGTACAGGCCCTGCCCAAAAATGGAAACCCTACTTCTATGCAGGATGATCAGACTACTAACCTAAATATCATTGGTCCTCGATCAAATGGCTCGTCCTCTTGGAATCTCCAAATCTCCTCTGAATACTTCTCGTCCAGTCACTATAGAAGCAAGTACAAATGAGGTGGCAATGTCGGCCCTACAACTATATATAGGCCTTTTCGCCAAACTTCCACTCACCATTCCGAGAGCTCTGGGTGTCCATTCCTCGGTCTGTCTTCAGCCACAGGATTAGCATCCCATCATCTACATCATGATAGTCCCCGGGACACTTTTCATCCTGAGCCCCCGAGGCGCCATTTTTTTTTCATAACCCGACCAGGTACGCATGCTCATATTCAAAATTATCAAATAAATGCTCGTATGTTCGATTCTCTTCAGATATTGTTCACGTCGGGTATTTGGCTTTCATGTGTGCAGGTACTTGGTCATCATACATCAATGCAACCCCTTCAAGTATATACTCAGCACTGGCATGTAGTCTTTCCCTCTGAATCTCACTTGCATCTCCAGTCACACCCTCTGACATTTGCCTCTGGGATCCCCATCTCCAGCTCTGCAATACCAACACCTCCATTTGCATCTTCGGTACTATCACCCGGTAGCACTCTTACCCACATGAGTTGTCCCATTCATAGCACCCTTTTGCACCTTTGACACTCATGTTGTTTTTCACAACCCTTTAGGGATGGGAGTCCTGATAGTCTTACATCATGTCGCGAATCAGCCATATACTCCTTCTCCTCATTTTGCTAGCTTTCCCCCCGGACTCCCAGATTACCTCTTCAAGGTTCTATTTTTGACTACACCTCCGCAGTATCATGAACCCTCCATTTCATCCACAATCAGTTTTCCCCTCTGCAAATTTCCCTTCATTTCACCTACCTAATACAAAAACTCACCCATGGGGCCCCCACCCTCCACCAGTTCTCCAAGCAATTTGCGCCCTACTCGGGCCACCCATATTACATTGGGGCACCTGTTTCTATATTTGTACACTTATCCCAAATTATTCTTTATTTATTGTACAAACACCGTTGTTTCCAACATTTACATTACCTTTTTGTCATCACCCTTGGCGACCTTCTTCCCTTTTTTGGCCAATGCAAACCATGTCGCCCTTGGTTGGGGCACTCCTTATCATCTACCCTTATTGACATCGTCCATATCCTCTAAGTATCCCACAGGCCACTTACCTCTAACCTCTGAGTTTGTTCACTTTGTCCCACCTCTGGCACAACTTATCCCACGTCTTGTTGTCCCCCTGACACTCGACTTAGTTGAACGGTTGTGGCCACTTATACTTCGCATACCCCCAACCAAGGGCAGTCTTGAGTCTCTATACATCTTGACTTTGACCATGTACCTCCTCCAATTCCTAACCTCACCTCGTAGATTTCACGAAGCCCTTTGCTTCTGGGAGTCACGTCTCCCTTTTGTCGACATCAACACAAGTTTTCCAGAAGGACGGCAGTATCTTGATTCTCATTGCCTATCCAATGAGAAATCTCAGACGGCACAGAGAGAACCACAATTGCTCCCTCCTGTTGTTGACCCCCATAAAATTTGACTCCAACACTTTCTCATGTTACGGTGGGTCTTACTTTGCGACTATTGCAGTTATTTCTTATATTCTTCGAAGACCTCTGAACTTGGCTAGGCTATCAATGCCTACAGAATCCATGATACTTCTTACAGATCTCACTGCCTACTGTTCAGAGTATGTTCCTCCACAGAATTGTCTTATGCCTTTATCACGACCACCCCCGAGGGTGTTGCAGTTGTCTACATCAACACTTCATTCCTATTTTGAGTTACATGACACGAGCATGGGGCATGCCCACCTCGTTTGTACACAGTTTATTTTTACACACCTTATGGAAGGTCGGGTTCTACAGGTTCCCTTCTCCCTCCAATGGGTAACTCTTGACAATCCCACTATCGCTCTCTCTTACAACAACACTCTCAGTAGAAGAAACATTGATGGATTTCGGCTATACGTATGCTCCTCACCTCATCCATCAGGGGGCATACGTTATCACTGAAATTTTGTCCACAAATGGTTACAAGCATTCAACATTGTCAAACAGTTATGAGGTCACCCATGGACCCGAATTAACACAAAAGCATTCCCAAAGGGTCAAAAATCATACAACTAGTGCAAAAATTAAAGGGCGCTATGAAGACACAGGGCACGTGCGCACATGCACAAAACATAAACGCAAGATTCATGCACATGGCACGATGCACGACTGTTGTCTCAAAAAGCCGCGCACCTGAGAAACGGCGCATTTATGAGAGTGGTCGGCCTCCCACCCACTTCTGGTTCAGCTTCCAAGTTGATTTGACACTCAAATCTGGACTGGATTCGACTGGGTGGCTGGTCAAAGACATAGAAATGCCCTAATTAGCCTCTTTACACACTACAAACTAGTTGGACAATACCTCAAAGGAATGTTATAAAAAGGCCATGGATACACTTCATTTTTCAAGGAATTCATAGCAAAGTTATGTTTCCATTATTCTCTTGAGGGATCCTCTATCTTTACCAAGAGTATATTTGCATCATTGCATTGGGCAATCCATCTCGCCCCTTGAGTGRATTAGCAAAGAATTCTTTCACCATTTTCATTTTCATTTTCAAAGTTGTAAGAAGAGCTTATTTGTGGGGGTCCAAGAGCCATCCCTTGGAGGAAGAAGGGACTCATAGTCCTCTTTCTTCTCGGTGTTTTCTTTCACTAATATCAGCCTTATCATTGGTGACATGGGTCTCATTGTTTCTTTTGTCCTTATGTCCCTATGTTCATTAATCTAGTTGTTGTTTTATTTCTTAGTTTAATTCTTAGTTGTTCTTTTATATTTCTTTCTCTAACCCTTTTCTTTACAGTTGTCTTGCTTAGTAAACCCAACTAAGCTTGCAAGCACCTTTATTTTTCTCACTAAGGCGATGAAAGAGGCGCAACAACATCCATTTGAGTTAGGTGAACGCTGCCATGTAAGAAACTCAAAAAGTTTAAACATTTGAATTGGATTAGCTGAGCATGGCAACCCATTGCACTTGTGCGCAAGTCTGTCAGGGATTCCTGATTGAGGTTCTATAATTACCAACTCTCAGGTATGGAAGCATCATCTTATCCATCAGCGAGTAGTCTCCAAATTGGTTCGAACTTCTCATCTCTACAAGCATATTTCAGTGTCCACAAACTAAGGTATATGGACCCAGTTAAATCCAATGAGACTGATTATTTGGGAAACATGCTAAATTTTCCTACAAGTACGAAGGAAAAGGTAGTCACACAGATACTAGTGACTAAATTTCACACAGTACTTGTTACTGATTCTAGATTGGAAATTAGCCTGAATCCAATTATGAGGGATCTGGTTATCAACAGACTAGTTGCTAAGAAGAAATGAAGCAAGTGACAGAAAAAAGAACCCGTCATTGAAGTGGCTGAGAGTGTTGGAGAGAATCAATCGGTCTAGTTAGATTCTTTAAAGGAGGAGCTAGCTAAGCTTAAATGATCCCTCAATACAATTGAGTATATATCAACGATTTTTGGACAAATGATAGCAGAGGTAAGGAAGCTTCGAAGATGATAGACCTATTCGTGTACGGTCTCTTTGAATAGGTCCACTGCTATTTTGAATTATCCCCTTTTGTAATTTTGGATTTTGAATGAATATATAAGCACAGAAGCGAATTCTGTACTGCTTAAGACAAGATTCCACTAATGATGTTACGAATCTTGTTTCCTTTAATATTATGTATCTTCTTGTAACTTATATTTCACTTTCAGTTGTTTGAATAAAACCTGGAATCCATCTCATTCGCTTCACTCATTTTAAATAATACTTCAATGCAGTTGTGTAATCCTCTTTCTTTGAATACTATGTAATTTTTTCTAATTAAACTCAAGCTCATCGTCTTAATTAGCTTTTCAGACAATTTTGCGCACATAAAAATTCAACCTATGTACCTTTATTTATCGTGCAAATGACTTTATAAGGTAAATCATGTTTCCACGCACCTGTATCTGCTATACATTTCCTCTTCGTTGCACCAATAACTTGTGTGCACTACTTTTGTGTTGCGCGCCAATATCCTCTACGCATTGTTTATGTATCTCACTTGGATATTCCACATGCATTTCACTCTATGCATTGCACCATGCTAAAATTTCAATATGCCTTACCGCATACATTAATCTGTATGCCCCACCGAATACTCTGAAGCTACCGTACACAACTACCAGCACGCACCCTTGCCTGCATTGTAGTGATACAACACATACTACTACTGTGTGTGCACCACCAAACTGCACTGTGCCTCCCAATATTGTGCATGCCACGTGCACCTTTACTATGTGTATGCACTCCGCACAATGCTAAATTTAGCACACGCATCTCTACATATTATTCTTCCGCGTGGTGGCTCAATTTTCCATAAACGCAATATACTATATACCATACTGCAACCTCGTCTCCATTCGACTGGTTTGGCCCCTTCAGGCTCATTGTCGAAAATTGATGCTCTAATACCATACTGTAACACACCCCATCCACCCATCGACCAGGGAATGTCACTTACTCAGACACTTAGCTTAGTTCTGACAACATAATGTAACACCCAGTAATCAACTGAGGTATGTCACATAACTTTTTTTTTATATATATAAATACATATATACACACACAGGCATACATACATATTGAATTGCATGCAATTAAACATATACATACAATGCTCTAGCGGAAGCTTCACATATAAAAGATAAACAAACAGTTGTGTTATGTAAAATATACGATTTTCAGACTGATTTAACAGTGAATATAGAAATGCAACGTATACAGGGTATATCCTTAAACATATGGATAGTTATGCTCACCCAAGTAATAAAATCCATAAAATAACACATAAATGATAATGCAGCATGGAATTCAACACATAACCAGTACTTATCTTGGTAAGAATGTCACCAACTACGTGCAGACCGTCCACGAACCTCCCATCCTTAGACTACATTGTTCGTCACTCTCAACAGTGAGTCACCCCCGAACTGGGACTAGACACCACCCAGAAAAGGGATTCCTAACTCGGCTAAAGGTTCACAGTCAACTGGAAAGACTCCCTCTCAGGTGTTCACTCAACCACAAGTTACAGCCTCTCCTTCCCCACATGCCTGTCCTACCCAAGGAAGTGTGCCCCTTCTCTGCTCAATAGTCCTTTGGCTGCCCCACTTCCCTTCCAGGGCTTCAGCAACAAGTCAGACTGGAAGTCTCAAAGTGTTGTAGCTGCAGTTTATCACCTTCAGAAAATTGATCCTCAGCAATTCCCTCACTCGGAGAATTGCTCACGAGCCTAACAACCTACCTCTTCAATCCCGCTCCCAAGCTGACAGGTACACCAACAGGAATGGATATCAATTTGGTCTGGGTACAGTGGTGTGAAGATGCGAGGTAGCTCAAGGACTGACAGAATGTATCATGGATACTGGTTCTTTGGTCGAAGGAAAAGATGGTAAGATTCTCCCCTTCACAATGGTCGATCCCCCCCAAAGGAACTAAGTCTCGGCAATAAGTATGCAGTCTCCAACTTGACACTTGTCATGTTGGAAGCTACTTTGATACACTTGTCCCCCACTTTAGGACTTAGGATAAATTAATTATCCGTACTTTATGTTTTTAAGAAATATTAATATAATATTTCCTTTCGGCTTTAAGATTTCTAGCTTAGCCTAACTTTAGGCGCTCCCTTTCCCTATTTGGTGGAATCTAGTCCCCCTTCTCTTTTATCGTGGTTGGTCTGCGCGCAGCGATGTATTTTTATATTAATCATGAGATATATATAAAATAGGCACTCTAGCCTTTAACATCTAGGTGCGCTGGCCTAATTCCAAGACATAAGCATTCCAACTTATAACACTAGCTCACCGGTCTATAATGCATACTATATACACAAAGGTTCATTGACCTTAATATTGCGCGCACTTTAGTTACTACGCGCAGTATCCGTTGACCTCAAGGTTGTGCGCTCTTTAGTTACTGTGTGTTGTATCCTCTATCTTTAAGGTTGCGCGCACCTTAGTTACTGCGTGTGGTATTCAGAAATGTGCACATTACATCCCTTCACTACACAGTATATGCATGCACCATGCCATGAAAGGTGTATTACAAAAATGATGTCTAAACATCTCACTAACTTAAATATACTTGGATTATATTTACATTTGGGTTCGGCAGAGAGATATTACAGTTTGAGCATGGGACGATTCAGCATGTGTGGACGCAAGGGGTAGTGCAACATCCATGGGACCCAATGGTTGAAATCCCAACCCCACCTGAAAGGGGTTGTAGTTGGTTGAGCTATGTATGGATCTGTTGTAACTGTGTTGAACATAGGGAAGACTCTCATCCCATGTGCGTGGATGCTTGGAATTGTACATGTGAAAGATATGCACAATCATCATGTTGATGACCTTGGTTTGGCCATCTGTTTGGGCGTGGAAGGTAGTGGATTAAGTGAGCTTGGTGTCCATCCATGACCAGAGGCTCGACCAAAATGTGTTGAGGAACCGACTATCCCAATCTGATATGATGGTTTTTGGTATCCCAAAATGTGACCATGTTCATTTGGACAAGGACTTGGCAATGGCCTCTGCTTTGTTGCTTTTCATGCAAGTGGCCAGAATCACCATCTTGGAAAATTGATCAACAACCACAAAAACATGGTCGTTTTCCTTCTTGGTTGAAGGAAGGCCTGACATGTAGTCCATTGAAATGGATTCCCAAGGCTTGTATGGAGTAGGTAGAGGAGTGTACATGCCTTGTTTCTTAATGGCTAGTTTGGCAATGGCACAGGCTGTGCAGGACTTGATATACTTGTTGACATCATGTCGAAGTTTCGGTCAATAGAAATGTTGTTGCAATACTGTCACTGTCTTTTCTACGCTGAAGTGTCCTACCACCCAATTGTAGTGAGCTTCCCAAATCAGTTTTGCTCACTCACTTGATGAGACGTAGAGATGGCCTAGATGGAACAACAACCCATCCTGGAGATGGAAATCAGTGGCAACTGTGTTTGTGCATAGCATATGGTAGGTAGTGGTGAAGTCAATATCTCTCTCATAAAGTTGGGGCCATATGGCGGTTTCGTATCTACGGGAATGTAGCACTATGTTTAGTGATTCAACTAGAGGTCGACTAAGGAAGTCAACAACACAGTTAGTCCTCCTTGTCTTATACTTGATGTTGATATGGAACTGCTACAAGTATGTGGACCACTTATGATGGCAGTCATTCTACAATTTTCCTTATGTTTGCATGAAATGCAGAGACTTATGATTAGTGTGGATGGTTGTCTCCTTCGAGAGAATGTAATGCCTCCACGGGCAGCAGGTTTGTACAATGGAGTACATTTCTTTGTCATAGGTGGGGTACTTACGGATGGTATCTTATAGTGTATCACTATGATAGGTCACGGGATGTCCGTGATGAGTGAGAATTGTGGCCACGGCATATTCTGAAGCATTTGTCTCGATATCAAAAGGTTGTTGCAAGTCGAGTAATGAGAGCATCGGGTTTGAGCACAAGCGTTGATTCAAATCATTGAACACTTTCTATTGTGACTTTCCCCACACGAACTTTGCCTTGCCATCACCTCCAATTACTTGGATAAGGGCCCATGCAATGTGGGAGAATCCCAACACAAACCTTCTATAGAAATTGGCAAGGCCTAAGAAGCTTTGAAGCTCAGTGAGTGTGGTCGGGGCTAGATTGAAATGCATCCCATGCTCATCAACAATGTAACCTAGGTATTGGACCTTATTCATGTCAAAGGAGCAATTTTCAAGATTTCCATATAGCTTGTGTTGTCGCAG
Source organism: Picea engelmannii (assembly GCA_009831015.1). NCBI lineage: Eukaryota > Viridiplantae > Streptophyta > Pinopsida > Pinales > Pinaceae > Picea > Picea engelmannii. Next base: position 357,037 of record ML782380.1, on the reverse strand, counting down.
AGTGTGTAGAACATGTTGAATATCTTGCAAGTGTTCTCCCCAACTCTTGTCGAAGATGAGGATTTCATCCAAATACACCACCACAAAAGAATTGGTGAAAGGCCACAAGATATCTTCCATCATCCTCATGAAAGTTGTTGGAGCATTCGTCAAGAAAAAGGGCATGACCAGACATTCAAAAAGACCTTCTTTGGACTTGAAGGCAGTCTTCCATACATCGGTCTACTCTATTGGGACCTGGTGGTAGCCGGACTTCAAATCAATCTTGTTGAATTATTTGGCCCTCTTGAGTTGGTCACGGAGATCGTTAATTTAGGGAATTGGGTGTCGGTTCTTGAATGTGATTTTGTTTAGGGCCCAGTAATCAATGTAGATTCGTCGAGTCTTGTCTTTCTTCTGCACAAGCACAGTTGGGCTTCCACAAGGTGATGAGCTTGGTCGGATGTGCCCCTTTTCGAGAAGCTCTTAGATATGGTGCTTTATTTCCTCATTTTATGATAGAGATAAGTGATATAACGGCCCATTGGGTAGTGGTGCACCAGGGGTCAGATCGATTGAATGCTTCAACTGACAGTGTAGAGGTACCTAGTGGGTGAGGAGAAGATTTCTTTTTATTCTTCCACGACCTTATCCACTTGTTTTTTTTGCATGGAGAGACCTGTCACGGAGGCCATGGATGTGGTTGCAACCTTCTTCTCACTTTGAGCATGAATCGTGAAGAAGAAAAACTTCCCAATTTGAGAGATGACCTTCCTACATTGCTTGGCAGAGATCAATAAAATGGCAGTAGGTGGGACTACCTAGGGTATCCTGTACAATTTCCTGTCCAAAGTAATAATAACACTACGAGGCCTATACTCATATACAACATGACATTTCCATAAATAAGGTTGTCCCAAAAGAACATCAAAAAATTCAAGAGGGGTGACATCACATAATACCTCATCTTTGAAAGGCTTGATGTCATAGGGTAGGTGACACTATTAGATGATGTAGAGATTTCTCCCTTTGCAGAGCCATCCAATGGTGTACGACTATGGGTGCAGTGTTGTCAGCAGAGCCAACTGCTTGAAGACCTCCACTAAGATGAGGTTCTTATGCCTATCATTTCCAACGATGAAGTGCAGCAGAGTACCCTTCACCCACATATGTGAATGAAAGAGGTGCTCACCTTTCTCTGGTTCATCAGGTTCATCGGCTTGGATCTTGGTGGTAACAATGGTGGCACTAGGTTTCTGTGTCAATGATCGGTCTCCCTTCTTTTGGTTCTGAATCAGAGTTAGAACCCACTTCTGATTTAGAGGCTTTCACCTTGACCACCAATGACTGCTTTAAGCAACATTTAACGTTGTTATGCTAGGGGCTCTTATGGAACTCACACCACTTCCCAGTGTCTTTCTTTGTCTTCCCATTGTCCTTCTTTATTTGTTTCTTAGACTAGTTTTCCTGAGGTTTTCCATCCTTGCTTTGTCCTTTGTTTTGGAAGTTGGGGTTTCCTTTTCCCTGCTTTTGATGTGAGGGGTTCGCAAACCCAAACTATCGTGTCTTTTGTTTAAGATTATGCTCGATTTTGATAGCATATCGATAGGCCATGCCCAAGGATGAGATGTCCAAAAAATCCATTTAGTTTTGGATGTATCTATGTAGATCATCACGGTACTTGAGCACCAAATGTCTCTCAGAGTTTTTGATACCGATATTGGTGTGTAAGGTATGGAAGACATTGGTGAAATTTGGCATTGTTTGATCTCTTTCTTGTTGCAGTGTGGTCCATCTTGTATATAAGTTGTCATAACTTCCAATGAGATATTATCGTTCCTTGATAACATCCCTGAAAGAACCCCAAGTGGGTGTGACTACAAATAATGTAGATTCCTCTATTTCCTTTTTCTCACAAAAGGTCTCCCACCAATCTTTGACATGGGGGACGGCCTTAAGGAGTGCAAATGTAATATTTTCTCTATCGGAAAAGTTATGTACAGAAAAATACCCTTCTAGAAGGTTTAACCATTTCTCTATGGCATTTGCATATGTTTGACCTTCAAATATAGGAATATAAAAATTGATATGTACCTTGAAGGGGGAGGTTACTCTACTCGAGGAATATGTGTCACTTGTTGACAGTCACTAAAGGATTTGTGCAAATTTATCCATCATCTCGTTCCTATTTCGTGCAAGGGCTTCCTCAAGCAATAGTTTAAAGGGATATCATGCCCAATCATCTCTCTTTTCTTCCCCTGTGGGTGGTCATCAGGTTCGACGAGGCTGATCTTGAAAAGGCTCAACCGGTTCGAGTCCCAATTACTTATACCCTTACCTCGTTGGGGACATGCACAGAGAAAGAAATGAAGAGCAGACCACTCTGGTACCATTGATCTAGATTTATGAGTTGAATGAAATGAAACACATATCTATAACATTAAACAGAGATATAGTGAACAATAACATAGATAAAGTGAAACCTAACTTCTATTCAATAAAGAAATTTGTTGAAACTGTAAAATGAAAAATGAAACAATCTTGCTCGAATGGTGGTAGCTAATCTCTGAGAAGAGATGTGGTGGCTATGCGCATTTTCTTGAGCACATTACAATGAGGCCTCTAGGCATTGTTTTAGCATCAAGAAGTAATCAGAAACCCTTATACATCTAAAAACCTAACCCTAGTAAATGAACCACCAAAATTCATGTGGGCCCCGATGGGGTGAGTTGGTACATCAACTTCTCGGGGTCGTAACTTTTGGATACTATCTTCGTTTTAGGTGCATGATATCCCATTGGAAAGGTCTATCTGAGGACTACACATGTTGTCATCACACTCTGACTTCATCAACAATGTGACTATGGTGGGCCCAAAAAATGTTGTTTAGGGCCTCAAAATAGCTCCGGAAGTTTAGGACCCAAAAATCTAGAAACAAAATTGCCAAGATGAAAAATGTATGTGAGTCAATTGGAAAATGTGGGTGGCCACCAATATCCACTTGGATCAGGTTAATAAATGTGATAAATTATATAGATTGCGTTGACCACTAGAGATATTATATTCCCTAAATATCAGTCAACCCAAGTCTCCCTTTTGATATTTGGACCATCAACTTCATTGGACCCTTCACCAAGAAAGGAAAAAGGATGGGGGATATACAAATACATTGTTATAACATTCCAACACCTCACCAAATGGGTAGAGATAGAGCCATTCGATACTTGAACTAAGGAAGTAGCAAAAAAGTTCATCTATGAGAATATTAGTACAAGGTTTGTCTTCCCATTAACAATAATAAGTGATTGTGGGGCCCATTTTCTAAACAATACCATAGAAGTATTGATGAATGAATCTTTTATCAACCATAAAATTAGTTCCCCCTATCATCCACAAGCCAGTGGAGTAGTGGATTGATTTAACAAGGCCCTATATAAAGGAAACACCAAAATGTGCAATATCAATAGGGATGGTTGGGACGACAAGGTGTTTATGGTCCTATGGGCATAAAAAAACTGCATAGAACCGATCGACTAGGAAAACACCATTCTAACTGGTCTATGGAAAGGAAGTAGTGATCCCACTACACTTTATAGATTATGTTGATAGGGTAGATAAATTTTTAAAATTTAACTCCATATATGCTAAAGAAGATCGATTACATCAACTCCAAAAGTTCGAGGAAGGAATAATCATAGCTCTTCATCATGATGAGGTACAGAAGTAGTAGAAAAAGGTATGGCATGATAGAAATATAAGAAATAAATAAATAAGAAGACAGAAGAGAAAATGGAGTTTTATTGCTAAGAACTCTCCATGGAAATCTCTTAAAAAAGGTAGTCAATGGTGCCCAATTGAAGAGGCATCATACACAATCTTGAAAAAAAAAACATCAATGGTGATAACCACTAGTAGTGACATTAAGCCAAACTATATTTGAAAACCATATTATTTTCAAATAGACTCTTGAAATTTAAAAAAAAAAAAAAAAGGAAATAAAGAAAGCCTAGACACATGGCCAAAGATTGCAGAATCACGGTCCCTCTTATAGAACCACAACAGAACAACAATAGTCACAGACAGGAACCTCAAAAGAGGACATGGATAAGAAAGCAGAATCGGTGTAGCAATGAAGAATGCACACTCGATCTACAAGATAAGCAGAAGAAATGTGGTTGGTATGTTGACAATGGTTGTTCAAAACACATGACAGGTGATAAAGACATGTTTCTTACATTAAGAAAGGAAAGAGATGGATCAGTATCCTTCGGAAATGATGATTCAGCTAAAATCATTGGAAAAGGCACAAACATAATTGGAAACAAGAATACCAAGGCGGAAAATGTTCTACTAGTAGAAGATATGAAATCTAATCTTCTAAGTGTAAGTCAAATGTGTGACCAAGGTCATAAAATTACTTTTGATTCACAGAACTGCGAGATAAGAAAAGAAGGTTCAGGAAAATTGATTGCAAAAGCTGCAAGAACTTCAAGCAGCATATATGTATTAAGTGAAATTGGAAATGAAAAGTGTTGTCTAGGAAAGGAAGATGAAGGTTGTCTATGGCACAGAAGAATGGGTCACATACACTTTGACAGCCTTGTCAAAGTCAACAGAAAGGAAGTCATTAGAGAAATTCCCCAAATCACGAAACCAACCAACACTTTATGCAATCATTGTCAACAAGGAAAGCAAACAAAGACCAGGTTCAAATCAAAGGAATACTCAACGACAAGACCACTGGAAAATGTGCATATTGATCTAGTTGGACCAACTACAACAAAGGGTTTAAAAGGTGAGAAATACTTTATGTTATTAGTTGATGACTAGCACAGCCGCTAACTCGCGGCTGATAACACCGAAAGGTAGCGGCTGAGAACGTGTGCCCCCAATATACTGAGAACATGTGCCCCCAATATAAAACGTTTGTGGTAATCTGTCTATGGTAATATGAAACGTTTGGCTGCATTAGGTTGATAAATGGAACGTGGCAATTACATATCCTTACAGTAATTTTTTAATGTGATTAGGTAAATGTTAAAAAGTAAACATGTTAACGGATGCCTTGATAAATGCAAGAAAGTTA